>KZ112705.1:0-46160 GCA_002120305.1 Hypoxylon sp. CO27-5 | reverse complement strand
GGTATTATGTACCCCTCATAAAACCCCACATCCTATAGCACAGTTAAGCTTGTCTCTTGACCCACCTGATCTCATTGTTTATTGCTCACATGGGCTGGCATCCCGCATCGTTCCGCATTTCTGACGTCTTCCCCTCCCCGTCTATGTACCTAGGTAATAATCCTCTAACCTCTTCATTCTCAACTCCTTCTGGCATGCGCCGGTGCATGCTTGTACAATGTACACAGGCTGAGATAACCATAATAGGCTACTCGTTTCCTTCACACGTACCTACCTATATTTTCTTACCTTGATATTGTTCAAATAAAACTTACCCGCCAGTTAATTCCTCACCCGCCATGTAATATTTCCTCTATTCAAAACTTCCTACGCAGACACTGCGGCTGTAATCCAAACATAGAGTGGTACAAGCAGTCGCCGACGCCCATCGTATATCCTACGCCGCGGTGCCACCCATTAAGCCCCGACGACCATCACGGCCGCATATCACAAGGGGTGGATTAGGATGCAATGTCTACCTTGTAATCACGTCAAAGCGACAGCGCCTCCTGATCCTACATCATGACGCATCTTGTAGACATCCTCCCATCTATACCGTCACTCCAACCTCCCATCGTTAAACCTCCACAAAAAGGAAAGCGACGAACGAGTTTGTCGGCACCCTATACCGACCCAGTATCTAGAGTCTTAGGTGGTCTCCTCCACCTCAGAGACGGTCTGACCCACAAGGAGAGAATAGAGAGAAGACGGTTCGAGGAGCGTAAACAAGTCTTATCAGCGCGATTACAAAGCGCTGAATCCTACAGAGAGTGGGATGCCGTAGCACACGAGCTAGATATTCTCGAGGGCAATGAAGAATGGAAAGCCGATACGTCTACAGGGGACTATAATCCCGACCTCCTAGAAATGCGTCTGCGAGAGCTCGACCATGCCCGTGCCAACTGCGATATACGAGCCATGATGCATCTCATCAGGACGGCTCTCTCGCGCGACCTGGGCGGTATGGGAAATATCGACCTCTACCGCCATTGTTATTGTGGTACTAAGAAGTTGATTGAGCGGTACGTAGAATCTACTCTGCAGACTATTACCACTCTTGTAGGGCAAAGTGCCCATCATCTCCCGGATGACCTGGGACCGAAGGACTTACTAGATGCCATGCTTTACGCTCGCCAAAGCTTCGGCCGGAGCGCTCTACTTCTCAGTGGCGGAGGCACTTTCGGCATGACCCATATCGGGGTTTTAAAGGCTATGTTCGAGGCAAAATTGCTGCCACGTATCATCTCGGGCGCATCAGCTGGTTCGATCGTCTGCTCTGTGGTCTGCTCGAGGACAGACGACGAGATCCCCCGACTCTTGGAAGAGTTTCCGCACGGCGACCTGGCCGTGTTTGAAGAAGACGGAAATGAAGACGGCCTTGTCGGCCACCTCCGAAGGCTACTTACCGAGGGCAACTGGTCCGACATCAAGCATTTGACACGGGTGATGCGCGACCTATTAGGCGATATAACGTTCCAGGAGGCTTACAACCGCACCAGGAGGATATGCAACATCTGCGTGTCCTCGGCCTCCATATACGAGTTACCACGGCTACTCAACTACGTAACAGCACCTAACGTTATGATATGGTCTGCCGTTGCGGCCTCGTGCTCAGTCCCACTGGTTTTCAGCGCCGCACCGCTCCTAGTTAAAAACCCCTCAACAGGAGAGCAGAGTACGTGGAATCCCACGCCGCAGATGTGGATCGATGGATCCGTCGATAATGACCTTCCCATGACGAGACTTGCCGAAATGTTCAACGTCAACCACTTCATCGTTTCACAGGTTAATCCCCACGTTGTCCCGTTTCTTTCCAAGGATGACTCTCCGTGTTCGCCCTCGCGCTCGCGCGCACGTCACCAAACAGTATATAGGGAGGAGTCGGATTGGCTGCACACCATTACTACACTGGCCAAGAGTGAAGCCCTACATAGGATGCAATTCATGGCTGAGATTGGCATCTTTCCAACCCTCGTTAGTAAATTACGGTCGATCTTGAGTCAGAAGTACTCTGGTGATATCAACATTCTTCCGGCTATGGGTGTTTGGGATCTGCCGAAAGTGCTGAGAAACCCAACTACGGAGTTTATGGTGCGCTCGTGTCTATTAGGCGAGCGCGCAACCTGGCCTAAACTATCCCGCATACGCGATCGCTGTGCTATTGAACTAGCCTTAGACCGCGCTGTACATGCATTGCGGGCCCGGGTTGTATTCAGTAAGAGTCAAGTCGACTTGCGAAGGATGGCGACTGGTTCTCTAGGGAGATCGTATAGAGAAAGCCACGAGTTACTAGCACCAAGCTTAGTAGCCCAGACTGGGGCTCTCTCCGCCAAGGATAAGCTGAAGCATCGCCACCGACGATCCAGTGGAAGCAATCTACTAAATCATCTCCATCGAAGTCTCGTCAATGAAAACCCATACAAGATAACGGACGATGATACCGATGAGGAGGAACGTCTCGAGATGTCCATGCGTCACACCCGTGCAAAACCAAAGATCAAATTAAGGAAATTCCCAAGAGGCCATATATTGCAGTCAGGGCCTAAAACTAGCCCTGCTTTATCCTCTACTACCGAACCTGACTCGTTCGACTTCTCTCAGCCTATATCGCCTATCGGGGCTAAAATTGCGAATGGACAGGCCGCAAAGTCTACGCCTTCAACATTATTCACTGTAACTGGCAACGACATCGTTGGCGATCTAGCAGCCGAGACAGCTTCCATGACTTCGCCACAGCAGAATCCTCATCACGACGCCGAGTTTGAGACTAGCGACTTACATACTTCAGACGCCGACGTTGAAAGTCATACAGACGAGGATATGGTACAGTCAGCATCTATACCGCCACTTATACGTAGCAGTGGCGCCAGTGAAGAATACCGGCCACATGCAATCAGACCCTAGGATGGACTCCTAAGGTGAACTTGTTCTGCATTTAATACTGGGAAGAAAGGGACATGGGTATAACAATGAAGGTTCAAGAAATATGACCAAAGACAAGATGTCTATTGACATACACAAGGCGTTCTGGTGGAGATGATGGCAATGACTCCTTATGCTAGTCATTGCGAACAGTAGAGGAACCAATGCAGAATACATGCCACTATATCATCATTGTAGTAGACAAGGCATGCTCGGTATGCAGCCGAGTTCGTGTACATACGCAGGTAAACGCTAGCCGTAAGTATTACCGCATAAAAGTTGAGAATTTCTATCAACAATTCGATGCATTTTTATTTGATCGCATTGGAATAGGGCTTGGCAGACCGTCCGGCTCCTTGCCGTACTGCTCTCATGCAGACAGCCCCGCTATCTCCCTTTTGAGTACAGTGACGGTCGCTATTAGTAAGGAGTTATATATCACTTACCTCTCGGGTTGATATTAGGATGAGAACATTTACTAGGTTGCTTGTAGATTAAACTCGTCTCTTCTGTGTGACTTGCCTCCATGTCATCAAAGAGATTCGGATCGACTATTCTCGCGAACCGCAACTTTTACACCAATTTAGAATTCATCATCCAGCCCTTCGGATCGGCCGGAAACCCCGTACATATCTTCCGTGCCAGTAAATCCCATCCAGGGGTTGAAGATGAGTCCAGCATCTTCTTGTCCAGCATCTAGAGATGAACAAGGCTGCGAGGCCTGACCGTTGCCCGTATTTTCCTGAGTTTTGGGAGCAACAGTGGGTGCCTCGCCGCCAGATCCGGGTACGTTACTCGCTGGCACGTTTACTTGAATGCAGCCAGTAATGGTCTGTTCCTCGGACCCTTGTGTCGGATTGGCTATCTCGTTGCTGTCGTCAACAAAGTCTGATTGCAGCAGCAAGCTCTGAACAGAGAGCCGCTGGCGTGAACTCGCGTACTGGGAGACTTTTGTCGAAGGCCGTGCTGATGGCGGGTCAGGTTCCGAGAATGCTTCCTGCGTCTGTAAAGCGAGACGGACTGAATAGCTTGCGATCAGTCGTTCCAGATCCTTTCGCTACGAAAGCTTAGCTTTATGTGTTCGTAATGGGTCAGTCTACATAGGTATATGATAACTCACCAGGGGTTGGGTCGAGGCGGAGTAGGGGAAGAACCTCGTGATCAAATTCAGCGATACCTTAGCCTTATTTATGGCCACATCTAGGCTAGAAATCGCCCCGGGGATACGAGAGCCAAACATAACGAGACGCGCGCTCTCAAATGCACAGACCGCGGTATCGCGCTCTAGGAGACATCCGCCATCCCCATAATTCGAGAAGTCAGATACAATTCGAATAATGGTCTCAGCGTGTTCGAGGCACTTGAACTGCATGGCAACCCGGTCGCGTAGGTGAATGGCCATGAGTATAGGTGAGGGAGCCGCCTCGCTATAGCCATCTAACCCCAGGCGGTATAAATCACAATGGCATTGATGCCACGACATGTGTAACATGAGAAATTGCGCCTGCCACCGACAGGATATCAAATTGGATACCGTGTACTGATCGAGCGGCCTAATGGTCGCCTTGAGTGATCTCAACTCCTCTTCGAATCGCAGGATACTCTCACTGATCGTCGAGGACAATTCATCACCCAGCCCGACTCGCCGGTTGAACCTATGCAACAATGCGTAAGCCCAAGACGTCTGCAGACACCAGTGGAGTCAGGAAGAGCTTATAAGGAGAGGCACATATTTACCTCATAACCGCCCGTCGTATAGATGTCAGACGGAGAAACACGGCACGCAAGCCAATCATTGTTACGTTTTCTGATGGCACGGGTCCGGGTCGGAGGAGGTCGGTGTGTACATGGCGACCCGCCTCGAAGTCCTCTTCGTCGCAGGGCAGCTGAAGGTGGATGGTCTCTTCTGGACACAGCTCGAATTCTCGAAGCCCGACACAGAAGAAATCATCAAGCAAGTATAACGCCCAGAACAACCGTCGACGTGCTTCTTGAGCAACTTCAGAAAGCTCTGGACGTTCATAGTTGAGGCGTAGGGCTAAGGCTGTTCTAGCCGCAAGCGCAGCCAGCATGAATGCAGTTGAGAAATCTCCGCTCTCAATCCGATAGCGAATGACGAGGAGTAGTGCTTGAAGATGAAAAATAGAGGCCCGTCCTATCTGCTGCAGTATCGACTGTTCAGCCTGCTGGACCCATAGGTCGTGGCATAGTGAAGTGCGCTGGAGTTGCAAGGCCGTAATAGCACAGAGAGCAAGCTTTAGTGTCTCATTCACCGTCTGGTCCCTACACCTCTGTAAGAGGGTCGGCTTGTGAAAAAAAGCAAACGACGGCAAAGGATAGAGGTGCTGGAAGTAGTCTTCCATCAAAGCCAGTGTCATTTCGTGATCAAGTGCAGGCCCTTCTGTTGGACCCACCATCCCGATATCTTGACACGGGGACGCATCTCCAGTGTGTCGCATAGATTCGTCGTCGGCGCCAGTAGTAGTAACTTTGACCAGGTCTTGTCCGCGGGCGGTAGACCCGTGCCTCTTAGTCCTGGGATAGGTGCAGACCCTATTCCTCCGGACACAGCTAGAACAGCTCGGCAACTCTCCCAGGCAACGGGTCTTCTTGGAGTGACACGGAATGCAGGCCTGCATGCGACGCCGCCGTTCGGGTAGTTTCACGACATATTGACCAGGTGACTTCCCGGGAGACTCCTGGAATGAGCATTCGAAACCAAGTCGATCACAGTTCTGGCAGATGTTCGGTCTGCCATCACACCGTACCTGGGAAATATTGACATGTATGAGTTTGTCTTCTCAATTAGGGGCCCGGGATTTTGGTCGTCTTCTGGTAAGTAGGGAATCATTCGTTACCTTTCTTATCCTGCATTGAGAGCAAATTGCGCGTTTCTTCAACGGATCAGGTACGGATATCGGTGCAGATATCAGACCCGGTCTGAGCTGCGAGCTTTGTGAATGGTGAGGATCGCTAGAAATCTGCAAAGGTCGCAGAGGTCGCAGAGCTTCGGTCATTGGTGGCAACAATTATTCCTTCTCCCCTCTCCCCTAGGTTACTCATTTCCCATTGGAGCCCACCCCAAATGAGATAATTCCTAATAATAATTCGTGTCGTACGTCTTTGAAAACCCAAGGGGACGAGAAGGCTTAACATAACCCAATCATCAGTTGAAAAGACCGACAAAGCCGAGAACCGTACCTACTACTATGTATGTAAAGCAAGACGCAAAATGCTATTCCGCTCCGCTGTAACCGCACGGTGGAACTAGTTGGGGATTAAATAAATCGATGCATGCCAGGGGCAGGGACCCTTGCGGGGGATAACCTTCTTTCCACATACTATGTATAATAACGCTTTATACCTACTCTAAACTCGACCCAATCCCTCGGGTCGCTCAAGAGGACCTTCTTTATATATGAGGCCTATTGTTCTCTACCCTTTGTCCCATCAACCTCGACAACCTCCAACAACCCGCTTGAGGTTCGTGAAGTCTTGGGGGCAACCTTTGTACTATGTAGGATCATGCTCTATGTACGATTATCCCGCATCACGCCAAGCGAAGGAAGTCAGCCACACAATTGGCCTAGAAGGCACAGGGGTTAGAGCTCGCAATCCTTAGCGTGGATGACACAAAATTTGAATAAGTTCTCAACCACAGCATAACAACCATCCGTATTGACATCACGCTCAAGCACCTTCATTAACTCTACCTATGTATGTATCATACCTAGGTACTTTGGGGTTCCAGGCTAACGTCCTCCGTACCCGGGTCCCTTAACCTAGGTGGTTACCAAATATGGCATAGGTCTCTGCTATGTGATTACGTATCTACTTACATAACGGGGATCACGGTCATTTAGTGTGACGAGCTGTTAAAAGATAGCAGCCTTGTAAAATAATATGGTAGTATGATAGAGACTGATGTCGTAGTATATAAGGTACTATATACCTAGTATGTTGGGCCACTTTATAGATAATGCCGACCTAGCTTCGCTCCAGCCCTCTTTCTCTCATCATTCATTCACTTACTCGTTTTTTTATTTGGCTGTGACGAAGATTCGGTTTCCTAGGTAGCTAACAGAATCGAAGCACTCCGTAAATACGCGGGCGTTAGACGACGCAACGCCACCCCCAAAGAGATCGCCCATACCCGGATTCCCGAGACACGTACGTCTAGAGCTCTGCGCTACCCGTCCAATCACTGTCATGGGGGGAAGGTTAGGTACCTTCAGAGCCTGGTACTTAGTTGCGCTCTGCTGCACAGGGAGCTTTTTGTTCGCGTAAGTAGTTGTTCGTTTCTTAAAGACTAATCTCATACAGTACATGTCTACCATACATGTCTACCACGCATGTCTCTCCAGTCAACTTACGACGTGCACCTATACACACTTTTCCTTTATTATATCAGTTGTAGCTTACTCCGAATCTGCCAGTTATGACACCGGCGTTGTCGGGGGTGTCTTAACATTGCAATCCTTTCAAAATGACTTCCGTATCACCAAAGCAAATCAAGCCAATGTTAGCTCCAATGCAACGAGTCTTCTACAGGCCGGAGGTGAGTCGCCGCTCTGTCCCAAGGGCGCGACGCTCGTCATCTAATATTTGAACGATTAGCCTTCTTCTCGTGTTTCTTCGTCTGGCCTTTTACCGCCCGGTTCGGACGTCGTTGGTCCATAGCACTAGCATCGCTCATCTTCTGCATAGGGGGTGTCATCCAGGTGATCAATACGCGCTCGCTAGCCACATTTTACGTTGCCCGCGTCATCTCGGGGGTGGGAGTAGGCATGGCCACAGTAATAATTCCAAGTGAGTAGCTTTCAGCTACTTGTTCCCCTTCCTAGCATCTTAGGCACTTTCTCCTACAAGTCTTTACCACGGAGATGCGGCTCAAGATCACCAATGAGTTGGGAGGTTCTTGAAATAGACAATAACTGACTTAGATGGTTGCAGTGTATAGCGCGGAGATGGCACCAAAGCAGATTAGAGGCCAACTAGGAAGCATGTTTCAGTTCTTCTTCACGCTTGGAGTAATGACATCGTACTGGGTCGACTATGGTGTATCACAGCACTTAGACACATCAACTCAACAGTGGCAGATACCTATAGGTCTTCAGGTTAGTCTATCTACCATCACCCTTCCTCACTTGTCCAGGAGCAATCCTTTTTTTTTTTCCCTTGTATCGCTGGTCACTCTATTGTAGCCACATAACTAACATGCAAGGTGCAAATAGCTTGTTCCCGGTGGTATACTGGGACTAGGGATGTTGTTTACTAAAGAGAGTACCCGGTGGCTTGCTAAGATAGGGAAGGTGGACGAAGCCATGCAGTCGCTTATCTGGATCCGCGGCGGAGATAATACCGAAGTACAAGAAGAGTACATTCCTCGGATCATCGATATTAGTTTTATCCAATGGCTAACGACTAACGGTAGATTCGCTGAGATTATTTCAGGTATCCAAGAAGAGGAGCGTGCTACTGAGGGTCTTACGTGGAAAGAATATCTTCTTCCAGTAAACCGCTTCCGATTTGTCACCGTAGTGACGCTTCAGATAGGTATGCCGGCTTCACCTAATGAATAAGTTAGGTCGCCGCTCATACGGAACGCAGGTGTACAATTAACTGGAAACACTAGTCTAGCCTACTGTAAGTCTAGATAAATTTTTCAATGCTTTTAACGTCGCCGTATAGGATTAACATGCCTAGATGCTCCCCAGATCTTCAAAGCGGTTGGCGCTGGCGACCAGAGCCTGCTGATCAGCGGTTTTTTTGGCGTCGTCAAAGTCGTCTCGTGCTTATTCTTCCTACTATTCCTTGTCGAAAGAATCGGCCGTCGTGGCTCTCTGCTAGCTGGGGGATTTCTCATGGGTGCCTACATGCTCATCATAGCTTGTCTAACGGCCACTCATCCTCCAGTTGCCAGCCGATCTCTAACCAGCACTGGCGCCGCAGCCGTAGCCATGGTTTACCTTGAAGCAAGTCAGTGGTCCTTAATAGACCTTCGTATCTTTCCAGGAACAGCTTACTAAGTCATACTAGTGAGTTACAATATATCATGGGGGCCAGTGCCTTGGGTGAGTGATACCCATGGGAGTTTGTTTTTTTTTTTTTTCCTTTTTTTATAAGTATTAGCTAAGATTAAAACCCTCTTCAGCTTTACATGAGTGAAATATTCCCATCCAGAATTCGTGAGGCGGGCGTTGCTGGTAATATTTCTCTTCCCCCCCCCCCCCCTTCCGTTTTCCCCCAAATCGAAACACTCCAACATTGACACTTCACAAGTGGGGACGGCTACGCAATGGTTGTTCAACTTTGTGTTTTCGCAAATTACGCCACATGCCGTAAACAATATTGGCTGGAGGACCTTTTTGATGTTCTGCATTTTCAACTGGATATTGGTTCTATACACATGGTTTGTTATTAAAGAGGTAAAATACTACACATGGCACAATGGCATACACTATATACTAACGATATAACAAGACTAAAGGCAAGTCATTGGAAGAAATGGAAGCTCGTAAGTTATTAACTGCAAACCATGCTGTTTCATGTTGCTTATCTACATTTACAGTTTTCGGCTCCAGTGAGACTGCCACTGGCGTTGAGAAGGTTCATCAGCACGTACAAAGCGACAGGTCCCGGATAATGAACGGCACGATTCATACTATCTAGTCACTCTGGATGTAATGTATAATCAGTGGACAATAGAAGCTTGCCGACGCATTTGCCTTGTTCAGTAGAAACCAATATGCCCCTCTCACTAGCTACACCATCATACTAGGGAGAACCCTGCACTGCGATTTGAATCTCGCAAGGGGAAGACGAGCTATCCATTCTACTATATACTTTGTATACGTCCTATACTTCTCTTATTTACGCGGCTGTGCAGGGCTATATATAGCGCTTTTGATCGCTATAACTACAGTAGTCTACGAGAAAAGAAAAACCAAATCAGATCGATAATACAGTAACAACCCTTCAGCCCCTCCTAAAACTTAGGCATGGCCCTTGTAAAACTCGGGTATAATAGCGCCGTTGCTGCATAACACCGACCTGTGGCGTAACACAGTGGTGGGGAACGTGTTCCGGTTAGAGACAGCCTGTCAATCCCAAATTCCAGTACCGTACTATGTACCGTAGATAGGCAAAATAAACATGGTGAGCGCGGGGTGCCGCCTACACCCACGCCTGGTTGCAGTCCAATAATGTTAGCTGGAGCCAATAACACTAACCAGTAGTCGGACCGAATGTTTGTCCTCCATTCGACGTAGATACCTATCTATCTACCTAGATAGGTATTCAACTCTGACCAGCTTCACAGCCGGATCTAACAGTTCTTGGAAGGAGATTGAGAACCTTAAGGCTCAAATCTAACCCAGACAGCCCGGAGTGACGATGTGCCTCTTACACAGGATGCAAATCACTTACCTATCGGAAATAATCTGACTTGGCAATCTTGGCTCTGCCTGGGCAGCCGCTTGTAAATCATTCCTTAACCGCTTGGCGGCTGAGCAAGCAAAGCTTGTTTCGACGTCGATATCCATACTGCGTAGTAAACAAAGTGACTTAGGGGTCCTTTTAGCATCAATACCGTATGTCCGATATGTTCAAATACTACTTTCCATGTAATCGAATAATCTCGCTGAGTTGCATCTTATAATTGTACTTCTTTAATTGTACTTCTTTGAATTCGGGTGGCCCCGATGCGCCCTCCCCTCTTCCCCCTTTTTCTTTATCACCCCCATGTCACATATTTCATGCGATTGGATAAGACCCCTTGCTACCCTCCACACATTCCCCTTTCCTTATCACGAGCTATTTGCCTTCTTAATTCTTAACAACCTACCTCATATTTCCCGTTCTTACACCCACTTGCTGACTTACATGTTTCCTTTGTCTATATGCCTGAGGAGCCGGCTGGGCAATGCTACCTTCCTCTATAGCCAAGGCTTACGTATTCGTTTGCAGCCAATGATCGCCGGAACCAGTGAGCTTGGCACGTTCCCGGGGTCAACCAAGGTAGCTTTTTGACCTGCAACCAACCTTCACTCGGAGTAGCATTGCGCATCCAGACTAGCCTTGGCCGGCAGAGTAACGGTCGGGATATGCGGACTTGGCTGGCTTGAAGATAAACAGGCCGCCAGCTTTATCTCCCCACGAGACTTGGCCAGGTATCGCTCACATCCCTCCTTAGGGGAAAACGGAAGCCCAGATTCCCACTAGGTTAAACTAGGCAGATGATGCATCTCTGCTGGCGTGTTTTCGCCATCCATTGGCAGCTGAGACGGCCCTCATAAATATATCAGGAAGGTGTCTTTGCATCTCATGTCACGACCACATCTAGAACGCATCACGTTCGACAAACGTTGGCGTGATGGTGTCTTAGGCGAAATCTCGCATCAAGTTCTCTCCAACAATTAGAACTCTATTTTGCTTTACCGCGCCTTTTGTGTGTAGACTTGAAAGGTCAGGTAAGGCTATTTAATACTCTTGACATCCTCGTCTTTCAGTCTCTTGGTATCCAGGCCACGGAAATCCAACCCACCTCATCGAAGTCGCCAGCTACTACTCTCTAGTCTGACCTACGCCTGCCCCCTTTTTTGTGTTTTCTTGGTCGTTCTTCGCAAGGTTCACGATGCAGATTCCTATCATCACAGCTCTCCTGTGCAGCAACCTGGTGCTTGCTGCACCCGGTACCGCCATGCGTCGCCAACGGGCAGCGGACCGCATTGCTGAGAGGAGACTCTCACGTGGCTCAAACACCCTCCAGCGTGTGGATACCGAGCTAGGGGTAGCCTCCAAGAATGGTACCGCTCATGTTGAGTACAGTTCTAACTGGGCTGGCGCTGTTCTCATTGGCAGTGGTTACAGGACCGTGACCGGTACCTTCGTCGTCCCGACGCCTGAGACCCCGTCAGGCGGTAGCAGCTCTACAACTTACTCTGCATCCGCTTGGGTTGGTATCGACGGTGATACCTGCCAGACTGCGATCCTACAAACGGGTGTCGATTTTACAGTTAGGGGATCATCTGTGTCATATGATGCGTGGTACGAGTGGTATCCGGACTATGTGCGAAACTAAATTGTGCCATGTTGCCTAGTAGGGTTGGTGCTAACCTGGTAATATAGGCCTATGACTTCTCTGGTATTCCCATTAAAGCCGGCGACACTATCACTGTGGTATGTAGAGAAGCTTTCTACATGAACATGTGACATATGCCATTCTATCAAGCACAGTCTTTGTTCAAGCCTGAGGCGCTAACAAATACACAGACTGTCACTGCCAGTAGCAAGTCCGCTGGAACCGCCACCATTGAAAATGTGACGACGGGCAAGACAGTTTCGCATAGCTTCTCAGGCGAGTCGGATGCTCTCTGTGAGACCAACGCTGAGTGGATTGTCGAGGACTATTCAAGCGGCGGTAGTCTCGTCAGCTTTGCCGACTTCGGGACCGTTCAGTTCACTGGCGCATCCGTCAATGGAGGCACTGGGGTTAGCGGTGCTACTATTATTGGTAAGCATTTCTATTATACGAAGGTAGATAAAATATTAACTAACCGGGATAATCAGACATTCAACAGAACGGCAAGGTCCTCACAGATTGCTCAACCTCCGGATCTAGCACCGTCATCTGCGAATATACCGGCTAGATTCCAACAGATATAAATTGGATTGGCACCGTCCTTCAGCAGTAGATCGAGGAATCTTGATTTCAGCACCGAGACGTCTGCTATCAATTATATATAGGCCTACATAGTTTTAAATCTAGTCCTTCGCGACGAAGAAATATCTCAGGAGTTCCTTCTTCTCAAGTAGCGATACTTTGAAACCTACAATATTATATCTATCTCACCAATGTTTAGGCCTATGGGTTTTGGTAAGTTATACGCAGACAACCAATCGAATTGTGCGAATAGTCCAATAATAGGTACGAGGATAACGATTACCACCTAAGGGTGTAAATACAACTGTACCTATCTATAATGGTAATAAGCCTCAATCGGGTCGTGGTACTAAGTTATCAACCGTAAAGGTCCCAGGCTTGGAGGACAAAGCCCCTGACTACTTTCTTTGCCCATATACATTACTACCATCGACATCTTACTTTTCGAACTAGGTACCTTGTTATTTTAGCTGTAGCGACCACTATATTGCAAGCCGCACGGTACTTTCCACCCTCTAGAGTAGTCATTTCATCCAGCCAAGCCTTGGAGGTATCCTTCTTTGGTTACCGTTCTTAGTTGATTACGGGTAAGGACTCTAAGTCGCGAAACGGAAATCGAGTCTGTCGGTTCGACTAGTTAGATACCCAAGCCAAAACATCACCAGACTGATACCAGAGAAAAACCTACCGCTTATTACCCTCGTCAGTCGTAGTCTTCCTATAGTTATCCTGCTCCTCTGGGGTCATAGCATCCCACTGCAACATGGAGAAAGTCAGTAATTTGCTCCTTTATAAAATGAGTTCAGGAGTGTAGCATGTCTCAGGGGTAACAACTTCTTAGTCACCTTAATTGAGAAGCTTTAACTCCGGGACGAAACAAGTCCCTATGTTACTTACTATCTTTGCCTTTGAGTTGTTTCTCCATCGGTAGTAAAAGTATGTACCAGGGTATTGTATGACCTACAAGTGATTTTTGAGTTCTGGTACAGGCGGAAGACGACAGAAGAAGGAAAGGGGTGAACTTACACACATCCAAATACAGATGATCAATAGACCCTTGTTCGCCTTGAAGTATCGCGGCGAGTCATCAGATTGATAAACTACAAAATTAGCACTTGAAAATGATAGGTCAATTGGAGAACTTACTATTCGCCCCGATCATTCCGCTCACTTGAACCCACATGTTGTAAAGACTACAGGCCGGTCAGAACAGTAACACGCCTTCTTGGAGGAATGGTTCGGCCTACGAGGCAGAGACCGTCCTGTTTTGAACAGATCCAGCATTCCTACTCGTCCAAGCCACCTGGATAGGATGCGTACTAAGAGCTCAGTTAACTCCTGGTCTGTACCAGTTGATTCAGCGCCTCTTACTATGGGAACGACAACAAAACTGTCGCAATCGCAAAATATGCCCAAGGGTTGATCGGATCTTTCAGAGCTATCAGGGCTGCAAAACAGGGTAATAGCCAAGCGTCTTCCGCCATCGATACGAAACTCCTATTGTTGACTAACTCACTGAAAGCAGTGATGAGTATCATCGTTATACTGGAACCGACGATATTTGGAATCGAAAGTAGATTAGCCTGGATTACATTAAATCCCAATCCTCGGAAAGAGAGTGTCAAATATTGGCCGACTGGATATTTCGGTAGGCCGAATAATAGACCTAGGGCGTATAATGGCCACATGTCATAATCTTTAGCGCATTCCCAGATCTGTTTAACGGAAAGGCCTTGTCGGTTGTACATTCCCCCTTTCTGGGGATCGTCTCGAATAACTGGACAGGAGTGAGAAGTGGTACGCGCCTGGTTCTGGTCAATGGGCGGCTTACCTGAATTTACGATGATCTTCTCTTCCCTCTCGTTGAAATACCCCTTAGGATTCCACCAGCTCTTTGTCCTAGCTGGTGATTGCGGCATCAGGAAGAAGGAAGCGATCCCGATCAAGACTACAAACAAAGTCAGTACTTCTTACTATAAGCAACTAAGAGTACTCTTACACGTGAATGCGCCCCTGGGGATGTTAGCGATGACCACATAGCTCCTTGAAATCACAACTTACTCGATGAGGAATAACCATCTCCAACCTTCATAGCTACAGAACCAGTAAGCAGAGATTGAAACTAGATTCAGGAAACTGGCATGCACAATACCCTAGGATACCACGCATCGATAGAAGACCAACAGCACTGAAACCGACACCAATGTCGACTAAGTGACGATGTGAGAAAAGTATTTCGAGCTTGGAGTATGAGCCTCACCTAATTGAGAAGACATCCAGTACCAAGCCAATCTGATGGGAAGCTATGGGAGTGAGAAAAGCCTTTTGGAGATGCCAGCCATTTCGGGTAGAGTCACTTACTGCTCTACCAGTGTACCAGTAGCTAAGATAGAGGATTGTATCGCTATGTACGGGTCAACAAAGACAATCAACTTCCACGAGATAACTAAGACTTACGGGATAAACCCCCCTTGGAACGTCGCGCTGGCTAGTAAGCGAAGGCTTCCACCACATACAACAAGTCTACTCACATAAGATACCTAGTAGCAAGGAAAGAAGCTCGGCCACGAAGGAAGAACTGTAAAGCAGAGATGGTACTAAAAATGCAAATTTGGATCGGAATCCAGAGGTCGGGGCCGATACTTATTTGGAAAAGTCAGTTGGGGTCTTGAGAACTGTCCCGGGAGCCAACTAACCGTTTGGAGATCAACTGAGATGGGAGTTCGGCAGCAAGAAACCCAACTCGAGAGATGGTTTGACCGACGTTCTATAACCTGTTAACCTTGGACTTCTCCGCGGCCCAATAATGGTCATGGTAGAAGAAAGGAGCATGCCTATAGCACAACTTACATAATCGTTTTTAGTGAGACCCAGGTCTTCGAGCATATTATCGGAGACCGCATTGGAGATGTTGCCTCGATCGATATTTAGAGCAGCAAACATGATACAAACCCATACCTGGAACGTCAACGTCGCTCTTGAACGGGGATCAAAGTTATTACCATAATCTTCCAATCAACTTTGCGTCGTACTGCCCTCTCTTCCCTAAACGTCCAGCGGAACTTAGGATCAAAAGCGGCCCAGTTTTCCCATTGTGGATGGATATATAGTTCCTTATACTCCTCCACATTGTCGGAATCCCAGATGCTAGGTTGTGTGGCGATCTGAACCAGGTCAGCTGCTAGTTATATATATATAGGTATATATCAGGTCTAAGACTCTTGCGTACAGCGTCTAGGTCATATTTATCACCTTTCGATCCCTTTCGAATTCGCAAGAAACGTAAAATGGCATCGCCAAGTGCTGCCTCCATACGCTCAGTCTCCCTAGCTGCCAATGCCGGCACAGGAGAAGTTATTTCGTCGGTTATTCCCTTTGATTTGAGATCGCCATGGTCGGAAAGTGTGGCAGATCTAGTTGATGTGGGGGAGCTGATCGGTGCCTGTGCAGACATCTTGTTTGCCAATTACTCTTCCCATATAATTCGGGTACGTACATCACTAGATCCTTACGAGACTGAGATATTCGATGGAATATTTCAACGAGCAAACTTGACCTACATAAATAGGCATTAAGACGAACAAGTTAGCTCCTATGGTCTCGGTCTTTGTAATTATTATTTTGATTGTCTACCTAATATATGGCGCAATAACATAAGACACGCAGAACGACTCCTTAGTATGGCTCAAAACATATAATCCCCGAACATAGTTTCAAACTAAGGCCGGATAACTGACAGAATAAGTTTAATACCAAGCACGACATTGGACTGGGCGATGGTGAACAATTGCGTTAGGTGTGATTCAAGTGGCGTAAGGCTCTTGGCATATATTGATTTTCCTTTTCTCGATTTTCTCGATTTTCTCGATTTTCGGATCTCCTCGGGATATTCTACGTTGGGTTATCGCTCGATTAACCTTTGTATATAGGAAAGAGCCAGCGAATTGATGTACAAAGACTGATAATTACATGTATAAGGGTATTAATAAAGTACATGTAGGTGAAGAAAAGAGAGTTGTTCTGTGTCCTTTAGCTAAGCCACTTCAATGTAGAACTGTGGCTGAAGCTATCAGAATTCTGGGGCATTGACCCTTATGCCTAATAAGTAAAGTCTATAAATTTTTACATCATAATTGGACCGGTAGCTCAGCGGTAGAGCGTGGGATTGCAGTTACTCTAACAATTATCCTAAGGTCACGCGTTCGACCCGCGTTCGGTCCTTACGATCATGTTCCAAATTTTTTGCATGTGAATTAAGTGTGATAATCATCAATACCATGTATTTTTCTAGGAGATTTTTAATGATAAATGGTGGTAACTTATGAAAATCAATCATTGTTACTGAAGTTATTGGTTGAATTAGCACAGTCCTATTTCTTCTTCTTCTTCTTTTTCTTTCCTCCTTTCCTTTCCTTTCCACTATTTCCCCGCGCAATTCGACTGGTGTTGGAATTTTCAGGCCTTTCCATCCAGTCCCGTCTCTGACCTGAGCCAGTTCTAGGTTCGAAGCTAAAGGCGATATTCAACTCAGTGCCAGATATCATAATACTATCACCCTCTCTATCACATCACCCTACTCTAACCACGAGTGGGTGCAATGTCTCTAAGTATATAATCCGTAGTCAGGACGCCACTGCGCCGGAGACATTCAAGACAACATACATAATAGACATTCCTAGCTACATACACAGCGATGCGAGTAGAAGGTTATCGCCTCAATAAGGTCGTTACATAGGTACACGGGACCCATGTTATATCACAAGCCGGGAAGTATAAGAAACTTATATGGGCCAAAAGTACCCTTCCGCTCCTTTAAATTACCTCTCGCGTCCTCCTACCGATCCGGAGATCCTGAGTTATATACTTGCTATGTGGGCTACATTCTACTACTAACACACCTTGAAGAGTTCAGCGTCGTCTAACTTATTATCTCTAGCTAGCTCCCGGGGGTGAGGAGGCAAGCTAAGTGAACACCAGACTTGGTTGCGGCCTCGATCGCCACAAGCGGGATGCTGGAGCCGCCGGAGATTGCAGGATATGGTGACCCTTCACGGACATCCCAGCGCCACACCTTGATACAACCCCTCGACCAATAAGGCAGCTATCTTGAAACCTGATGCGGTGAGAGTGGAGCTTGCGCGCTGCCTTAAAGCGGAGCGTGATAAAGTACCATGGACGGAAGATGTTACATATAGACGGTATGGTTGTCCAATAGCTTCGTTACTTAGCAGGCGAATCCTTCCAGGCAACAAGCCTTCCTAGGATTCGCTCTTTTCTGGCAAAAGGAACATACAACCCTCGTAAGTCAGAACCAAGAAATTGGTGGATAGTTGCCGTTACAGGTGACTGGCTACTCAGCAAGTTCTTTCGGGATCCGATAGCAGACTCACTGATCTCCACTCTCGTCCTTGATACGGACCACCCGTGGCTGTCCGAAAATCGTCGCTGGCTCGAGTCGTAGCCCGACGTTGCTAGCGCTATATGTAACAAGTCTTCGCCACTATGGACCAACCCATCTCCCGGGCGCGAGATCCCAACAGATCTCTTGCGCCGCATCAATATCAATAACAACAAGGCTGGCGTCAGCCGACTAGGATGAGATGGCGCCGTCTCGCGCCTCGGCGAGTTGCGCGATTGTCCCGCTGCTCTGGAGGAAGTTAGACATCTATATGTCTATATTTATGTACACACTGGTCAATATTCTGACCCACTCGTGGACTCGGAAATGCCATCCGAACTACCAGGCTTGTTTGCGGAAATGCTGACCCTCATGCCGCATTTGAAAAGATAGGATTGGGGACTTGATACAAAGGACACAATGGTGTTTGGAGAGGAGTTTACACGGCAGAATCTAACACTTCTTGCCGTTCGGTATATGGTTTTAAACGTTACTGACTGACAAAGATACAGAAGTCTTGGAAGGCATGTCTAATATAGTCAAATTGACGATGCAGGGAGCTCTGGGTCGTGATAGGAATTGGCCCACGGATAGGAGCTCGAAAGATGAAACTATGGAGGTTGGGAGACTTCCCAAGGTACCATTAATTGCCGCGACTCCTCAAGTTAAATATATCATAATCTAACCGAGTCATAGAAATACTTCTCCGTTATCTCTAGATTTCCTAAGCTCAAGCAATTACATCTGCCTGGTTCATCAGATTTAAACCTAGGGTTTGACGATGGAAGTGTAAGGGGACAAGTGAGACAGAGAGGATAGGACTTATAGGTCCTATATCTATTACCTCTCGTTTGTATAAACGAGAGGTCCTCTTAGATTTTTTAAGCTTTAGTTTTTATATTAATTAAAGTTATTAATTATTTATTATTATTTAATTTATCTTTTTTATAATTTTAAAGCTTTTTTTAAAATTGCTTAATAATTATAATAGTTAATAAAGGAAAAAAATTAATAAGAAAACTTTTATAAAATTTAAAAAGAAATTTAATTTAAAATATAAATATAATAATTTTAACTTAATTTTTAATAAAAAATAAGTTAGCTTATTAATTTAAAAAATAAAATAATTTAAAAGTTTTAAAATAATTAGCTTATATAAAATTTATTAAAAATAAAATAATTTAATATAATAACTTTATTATTATAAATAAAAGAATTAAAAAGTTAAAAAATTATAAATAAATTTAAAATTGTTTAAAAACTTTTTTAAAGAAATAACTTTTAATAATAAACTTTATAATTTACTTTAAAATAATTTTTTAAAAAATATTACGGTTTAAACTTATTAAATAATAAAAATAATAGTTTTAATTTTAAAACTATTAATATTTTTACTTTTAAAATTAATTAAATATTTTAAAAGTAAAAAAAATAACTAGGTAATTTAAACCTTACTTTTAAATATACTTTTAAAAAGTTTAAAATTAAGGAAAAATATATTTTATATATAATTAATAATATAAATAATTATTATATAATTATTATAATGTTAAATTTTCTAATTAATTAAATAATATAAATTATTAAGAAAAAAAAAACATAGCTTTTAATTAATAATATACTTTAAATATATATAAAGTTACTTATTAAGTTATATATTTTATATATAACTTAACATTTTAAAACTATAATATATTTTTTAATTATATATAATTTAAAACTAAGTTTTTATCGTTTTTAATTAAAGCTTAATTAGTTTATTTTAAGCTTTTTTAACATGTTATATATTATATATATTAAGTTAAAAATAAAAGAAATAAGCTAATAAAAACATGCCTTAACCTTTTTTTTATTAAATAAAATAAATATAATATTTCTTAGTTTTAATAAATATGATAGGCGATAGGCACTAGATTTTCTTAGCAGCTGCGAAGCAGTTGCAAACCTAACTTATATTAATTGTAATTTAATCTCACGTAGCTTAGCTTTACTCTTAATACAACAACTTATTTTACACTTAATTAAATAATCCCTAATAAAATAAGCTAATTAAATAGCTTAAAAAGTTTTATATAAAAGCTTAAAACACCATAGTTAATTTAACAACAATTTTTTAAGTATATATAAATAGCTTTACTTTATTTTAAAACTTTTAAAATAGCTAGTGTTAAGCTTATTTATTTACTTATAAATGACTTTACCTTTATATAAGCTTTTTTAAACCTTTTCCTTAATTTTATTTTTTAAACTATTTATAAATAGCTTTACTTTTAATCGCTTTTTTAATAATTCCTTTTAATTTAACATAAATAAAAAACATAATAATATTAAAAAGGCAACTAATTTAAAAAAGGCTTAAGTAATTTATAAAAAATATATAAAAACTATAGTTAAAGCTAAGAATAATTTATTTATTTAAAATTAACTACTTGTTTTTATTATTATTAAGGCTAGTTTAATTATTTTAAATTAACTAGTTATTTAAGTTAAAAATTAACTAATTACCCTTATTATTAAAATATTTACTTAAGTTAATAATTCTTTTTAACTTATTATAATTAAAATCTTTAATAATTTTAATTTTAATTATAACATTAAACTTATTATTATTAGCTTAATTATTTTTAAGCTATTAATTAAAATTAAGGAAAAGATTAATTTCTTTATAACTTTATTTTTTACATTTAATTAAATAAATATACTTTTAAAACAACTTATTAATTCTTTTATTTCTTTCCTTATATTTACTATAACTTTTACTTTCGCACGCCTTATAACTTTTACTTTATTAGTTATTTTTATTTAATCATTTTTAAGGAACTTTTAATTAGCTATAAAAATAAAAGTAAGGATAAAGTAATAGCTTAAATTACTTTATTATTTACTTTAGCTTAAAATGTTATAGCTTTAATATTATTTATTAACAAGTATACGCTTAAACTTAAGCTAAATAAAATTTATTATTATAATTTTTATTCGGCTTATATAAGAAATACATTAATTAAAAAGCTTAATTAATATTATAAAAACTTAATTAATTTTAATAATAAACATTACTTTAAATATATTAGCGGCTATAATTATTATAAAGTATAAGTTATCTTTTATTTTTTTAAAAGCTTAATTTTAATAACTTAATTTTAATAATTATATTATTAATTATATATATTATTAATTATAACACTTAGTTTTATAAAGGATAGCTTTTATTAAACCTTATATAAATTCCTTTATATACTTTTTATTAAGTTTTTAAATATTAATTAAAGCTTAAAAAATATAAGCACTTTATATAACCATTTAAATATATATTAAAAGTTTACTTTTAAACCTTAAATTATTTTTTAAATTTAAATTAAATTTTAATAATAATAACTATAGTATTTCCTTTTCTTATTAACTTATTTTAATTAATTAAACGATGTTATATAAATAATAATAAAAATAATAAACTTAATAAAAGTTTTATATTAAGAGTAATTAATAAATCCTTTTTATAATATTAGCAAATAATACTTAAATAAATATTTAAAAAGTTAAGTATTAATTAAGTGACTTTTTTTTTATATTTTAATAATTTTAATATTTAAAAATAAGCTAAGAAATAGTTATTATATAACTTATAACTATTATATATTTTTACCTTATAAATTGTTAAGTTAATTTAATTTTTAAATAGCTTTTTAATAAACTTATAGTAACTTTTATAATATTATAACAATTTTTTATTATTTTAGCTACTTTTATACTTATATAATAAAACCTTTTTTACGTTAAAATATTATTACTTTTTTTTATATAACCTTTTTTTAATAAAGTGATAAATACTTTTTTTCTTAATTAATTACCTTTTAAGTTTAAAATAAATTTAAACTATATTTTGGTAAATTATGTTAACTATTTTTTTAATTTTAATTATACTTAAGTAATTAACAAATACTTTAATTATAAGAGCACTTATTAAAAAAAACTAAAGCTTTTAAGTAATTTAAAATTATTTTATATGTTATATGTTATAATAATTTAAAAAAAGCATAGGCTATTTAATTTAATAATATAAAAAAAGCTTATTAATTATTATTTATAAATAATAATTCTTAAGTTAATATTAATAATTTTATTTTTAAAAGAATAAATAAGCTTATAATGCCTTTTATTTAATATAATTTAATTAAGTAAAAACGCCTTATTATTAGTTTTAAAGTTTCTAAAATACCTAATATTATTATTAATATTTCGTTAATTAATAATAATATATAAATATTAATTTTTATTTTTAATTTATTATTAATACTTATAATTATTTCCTTTACTTAAAGAAATACTTATTTTCCTATTAAAATGCCTCGTTATATACCTTACTTAAGTTATATAAAAAATATATTTACTAATTACTTTTAAGTTTTATATAATTATACTTTAATAAAATAAAGTATTTAATATTAGTTATACTTTAATAAATACTTTTATTAAGATTTATAAGTTGTTTTTTTATTATAATAACGTTACTTTTACTAATTTATATTTATATATATAAACTTAATAACTTAATTATATAATTAATAGCTTATCGCTTATAAAAAAGATCTTTAACTCGTAATATTACTTAAGATATGTTAATAAGCTTTTTATAAAAATTTTTAAATATTCTTTTCTTTAATATTAACTAATATATATAAGCAATTTATATTTTATAATATATTTTATTTACCTTTTTAAAGTATAAGCCATTAAATAATAAAGAAAATAATAAAGATAATAAGGAAATAAGTAAAGTAAATGGTAGATTTTATAAGGAAATAATTAATAAAATTATTTAAGCTTTTAAAATATCTCGTTAAAAGATTTTATATAGCTTAATTTTTATATTACCATATTTTATATTTATATTTATTTACCTATTAATATAAAGTAATTAATAATATTATTAAGTTACTTATATAAGCTTTTTAATTATTAGTTAATAAATCTCGTGTATTTTATAAATTAAATAATACTTTAAAATATTTAAATCTTTATCTTAATAAATTCTTTATTAACCCATTTATTAGTATTTAATTAATTAGTAAATAAAACATTTTAAAAAAAATTTAAAATATATTTTTAATATAATTATATGTTTTATATATTTATATAATAAAGTTTAATATTAATTTATTTTTTTCTTTAATAATTAATTTAATTGTTTATTAATTATTGTTATAAATTTACTATATATATTTTAAGTTAATTTAAATATTTTTAAATAGGTATTATAAAGCCATTACTTCTTTTATTATATTTAAAATATTAAGCAATTTAGTTTTTATTATAAAAGTTAATATTATTAATAAATAAGCTACTTTTTAAGCGATTAAACGATTATATAAACTTATAATTTATTTATAAAACAATTATTTATTTTTTATATCATTTATAAATAATATATTACTTAATATAAGTAAGGCATATATTTTAATATTTTTACCTTTATATTTAATATATAAGGTATATATTATATATAAATACCTTATTATTTAGTTAATTATTATTAAATATTTAAAACTTAAATTGGTTAAATAATAAGAAAGTTACATAGCTGCGAATATAACATTAGGTTTAATTATTATCGTAATATATAAAATTAATTTTACGTGTTTTTAAAAAGCCTTAATTTTTACTTTAATAGTTTTTCCTTTATACTTAAAGAATAATTTAAATAGTAAAGGAATTAATAAAACTTAGCTATTATTATTTAATTAAAACTTAGCTATAATTTTTTAATATAATTATTATAAAGTAAGGAAATAATTTAACATTTTTTATTTTTAATTACTTTTATTTTAAAATATTAGCTAATTAATCTTTAATCTTTTATTTTATATAAGCTTTTTAAATATTTAATTACTTTTTAAGCTTTAACTATATATTTAAGAACATTTATTATTAATATATTATTTATATATATTAATATATATACCTTTTTATTAATTATGTAAAATAAGTATAACTTTTCTATTAATATTATAAGCCTTTTAAGCTTTAAAATATTTTTTATTTCCTTATATTATAATAAGGAAAAGTTACATAACTTATATAATACTTTTAAAAGCTTAATACACTTTTTATTTTTATTTTTATAACCTTTAAAAAGTTATATAATAATTAGCTCCTTACTTGTTTAAAAAGTATTTATAAATATGTTTTTAATATTAAATTATTAAATATTTAAATTAAGCTTTATAATTAGTATTATTATTATTTAAAATGATTTTGTTATAAGTATAATAGCATATGTATTTTAAAGCATTAAATATTAAAAATTACTTTATATAATAAGTTAAAATTTATACTTTTTAAAATATTTATTTTTATTAAATTTATATATAAATATTTACTTTAAAAGAAGCGGGATATTCTTTACTTTATTATACTTTATAATATATTATATGTCGTTTTTATTAAATGTTTAGATTTTTTTTAATATATTTTCTTTAAATTACTTACTAAGTAAATAATTTACTAGGTTTTTATATTCCTTTAGTAGTAATTATAAAAGCTTATTTTAATAAATTTTTAATTTATTTAAGGCTGTGTTAATTTGTTTAATGCTTTTTTAATATATTATTATAAAAATTATTATATATAATATTTAATATTTTTAATTTCTTTAATAAATTGCCTTTTATTAATTAAATAAAAAAGTTTTTAAAAAATTAAATTATTTTAATTTAATAGGTAAGAAAATTTCCTCCTTATTTTCATAAATTAAAGTTATAAAAGCTAAGTTATTTAAGTTTTCTTCTTTAAGTTTTTAATCTTTAAGTTTTTTATTTTTTTATTAAAACTTAATAAGTGTTATTATAATATATAATTAAACTTTTAATTTTTTTAAGTAATTTTTTTTATATTATAATTATAATATTAGCATATTACCTCTTTTACTTTTATTAATATTTTCCTTATTACTTATTAAGCTTAAGTATTAATTAAGTATTTTTATTTTAAAAAAAATCTTCTTTTATAAGGTTTATAATCCTTTAAAATATTTATTTAATATTTAATAAAATATTACCTTTTTTCATTTCTAATTTTAAGGTTTTTTTAAGGATTAAAAGTTTAAAAAATTGGTTATTTACTTATATATTAGGCTTTCCTTTAATAACTTATTTACTTAATTTTAAATTTAAGTTTATAAATATATTTTCCTTTAATTTTAAAACTTTTAATTAATCATTTAATTACTTTTTAATATTTACATCCTTTAGTTTAATAATTTACTTTATATCTTAATAATTTAATAACTTTTTTTCTTATAAGTTTAATATTTAAATTATTCCTTTTTTTATTATTTATTCCTTTAATTTATTAATTTATTAACTTTTAATATTTTTAAATTAAATATTAAATATTTAACTTTTAAAATATAAAATATCTTTTTATTAAATTATATATCCTATATAATAATTATCTTTTTTTCTTTAAAAATTTATATATAATATAAATTAAAAGCTTAATATTTTATTAAATATCTTATATAAGCTTTTCCTATTATTTTAAATATTCTTTTATTTATATTATATTTCCTTTTTCCTTTTAATAAATATATTTTATACTTATATATATAAATATTATTTTAATTAAGTTATAAGTTATTTATTAATGTTTTAAAGATTTTAAAATATAAAACTTAAAGTATTATTTAAATTAATTATTAAATACTTTAATTAGTAAGTATATATAATAAATAAAGCTTAGGTTTTTATTAATTAATTAAGTTATTACTTAAGTAATTTTAAGTTAAAAATTTATTAGTAATTTAGCTTTAAGTTATATTTTAAATACTTAGTTAATTACTTTTTACCTTATTTATTTTATATCTTTAATAAGTTTATATATATAACTTAAGGAAACTTTTAAGTTAATTCCCTTTTATTTTATTTAATATTTAAATTTATGGGCTGTTAACACCATGTGATAATAGGCAATGTGTAAGGTGGTTAGATTTTATTAGCAGTGGGGATTAGCCTCATGTATAAATAAGTGGAGTTATATATATAAATTGTAATTCTTTTATATAATAATAATAATATTTGTAATATTTAAGTTTTTATAATAGTATTTTAATATTGTAATTTATATTATAAAATAATTAATTTTATATTTAATTTAATATTATTATTTAATTAATAAGGTATTATATTTAAAATAAAATTTTTAAATTTTATATGATAAAATAGTGATTAATTAAGGAATGATAATGTTAGAGAAGAAGTAAAAGATTGTTATAAGTAACCTATAAAAAGTTATATAAGAATAGAAAGAAAGATTGGATCTTTTTATTACTTAATAGTTGGAATTATTATAAGTGTTAAGTAAAAAGTAAGAAGAAATAATAAGTTATTCTTTATTAGCTCTTAATAGAAAATTTGATGGAAAATTTGGTAAGGATAATAAATATTTAACCTTAAATAAAAATCTAATATTATAAGGTAAGGAAATAAATAATATTATAATTTTAATATAATAAAAGCTTTATATTACTTAGATTATAATAGTAAATTATAAATTGTAATTATATAACTTAATTTAGGATATGGTTTTAAAGATAAATAATTTTAATTTAAAATAGTTAAAGTAATAACTAAATAATGTTTTTAAAATATTTATAAAGCTTTTAAAAGGATTTGGTAAAATCTTAAATAAAATGTATAAGTAAAGTAAAAAATTAAAGATTTAAATTAAAAAAATACTTGTAAATTTTTAATAAGCTTTTAAAAGTAGTAATAAGTTGTAAAGTATATAAGAAGTTATTATTAAATTTAATAATAATAATAATAAATTTAAATTAATTATTAAAAGTTAAAGTAAAAGTAAAACATTTATTAAAGTTAAATTTGATAATATTAATTTATTTAATAATATAAATCTTTTTAATAGTAATAGTTTTGGCTTTAATAATGGTAATAAAAACGATTTTAATGGTAATGATTTAGATATCTTAAATTTTGATTTTAATTCTAATTTAAAGTTTAATTATTATTAATATAAAAAGTATATTTTGATAAAATGTAAGGGTAAAAATAAGTATAAGTTTAAGTTTAAAAAGTATAAGTTAGCTTAGAAATACTTTAATTTTAATATTGATAAGGAAAATTATTTAAAGGATTAAAGTAATTGGTATATTTATTAAAAAGCTTTTATACTTTTTTTTAAAAAAGATAGGTTATGTTAAAGGGAAGAAGTTTATAAAGTTTAATAAATTGAAAATTGCTAAGGTAATTATGCATATATGTAGATAGGTTTTTTTGGATTTTATAAATGGAATAAGAAAAGGAATGAAAATATTAAAGTTTTTTAATAAGATTTATACTTTAATTGGTAAAGCTTATTAATGAGATTTGTAGGTTATTTTATTTAAATATAAGTATAATGGTAAAGATTTGATTAAGTATAGCTTATAATAATAATTTGTTATGTAAGAAGTTTATAAGTTTGGAATGGAATTTGGTAAAGAATAATAGATTATAATGTTTTTAGTAAGTTGTAAAGATAAGGTGAAAAAATGGGTAAATATTATATAAAAGATAATAAGAAAATAAAAGTTTATTATTATAAAGGTTATTAACAATTTTATTAATAAGTTTAGGGTTAAAATTAGTAAGGGCTATAATAATTAATAGAATAATATATTATATAATATATGATATGGTGGTAAGGATTAATTTAATAAGAAGCTTAAGTAGTTTATAAAATTACTTAGTTAGGATTTTAAGAAAGGATTTTTATGTTATAAATATGGTAAGTACGGGTATATTTAAAAATATTATTTAAATAATGGTTTAAATAAAATGTAATTATAAATCTTAGTTTTAGGTTATATTATATAGTATTAAAATATTAATATTAATTTTATATTATCTTAGGGATTTTTATAATATATGATAAAAGAAGGGATATATTTAATAAAGGTAAATGATGTTAATTTAATATATTTAATTTAGTTATATTAAGTAAAATAATATAAAATTAACTTAAGTTTTTAATTATTTTAAATAATATCGAAATTATATGAATTGTTATATAATGCCATTTGAATATATAAGGTGGCTGGTGTATATAGTTTAATTAAATATAAATATATATAGGATTTATTTTTAATGGATATAGGAGTAAATGTATATATTATTAATAATAAAAGAGATTTTATTAAAAGTATTGTGGTAAAACTTTTTAACGAATATATGGTTAGTATAAAAGGTAAGCTTATTAAGGTTATAATAATAAGTATAATATAGTTTAATTTGGTTAGTAATGATAAATAGTATAATTTAATTATATTATTGTATTGTTTATATATTAAAAACTTCCCTTTAAAGATTTTCTTAGGAAAGATATTTTATAAGGTTAAAAGATATTTAAAGGGTAATAAAGTTTATAAATTAAATAATATTATTATAATATTTATTAATGTTTATAAGTAAGGCTTTTTTTTATAGGAATATAGAAAGTTTAAACTTATAACGAAAGTTATTAAATAAGATTATGTATTAGGGATAATATTGTAAAAAGTTATAAAGATTAAGTTATTTTTGATTAAATCTTTTACCTTATTATTTAAAAGATTAACTGAAAAAGTAAAAAATAAACTTATTTTTTAATATAACTAACTTTATTATTTTAATATAAAAAGATTAAAGTGGATTATATAATATATTATTAATATTAATTTAAATATTTTCCTTTTAATAAATCTTTTTTGCTTTACATGTGATTGTATAAAAATTAAGAAAATATTTTTAAAAGATTTTTAAAAATAAGGATAATATGTGGGCGATATTATATAATATAATCTTAACAAAATAAAACTTATATTAGTAAAAAATTATTAATATTTTAGCTTAATAATTAATGATAATAGTAGATATTATACCTTTAAAAGTTATAAATTTAAAGATGAAATATTTAATACTTTAATTACTTATATGACTTATATTTATAAAATCCTTAAAGCTTTGTTTACCCAATTTAATAACTTTAAAAAATGTTTAAGAATTCTTTAATTTAATAGTAGCTATAAGTTTAAAATAAATAAAATAAAATTAGTATGTAATTAAAAAAAAGTAAAATTAATTATTTTCACATTATATAACTAATACCAAAATAAAATCCTTAAAAGAGAAATTTAACTTTTTAAATATAAGAGTAGGGTTATGTAAATAACCATAAAAATACCTTTATGCTTTTAGAATAACATATTAAAAAGTGTTTTAAATATTATTAATTAAACTAGTACTTTTATAATAAAGGATATAATATTATATAAATATTATTAAAATGATTTTAAATTAGGATAAAATAATAAGCTAAATAATAAACATTTACATATTTTAAATAATTAATGTATTGCTTTTATTAAAGAAGTGTATTAAATTAAATTAAAAAAACTTAAAGCTTAAAGGGTTAAAGCCTTATTTTTAGGCTATATTAATATATATAACTTTTTTATTTAATTAATAAATGAAAGGCGATACTTGTAAATGTCATATATTATCTTTTAAAAGTATATAAAAAATGTGAATAATACTTTTAATATATAAAATATTGTTAAGTCTTTACCTAAGCATATTTAAAAGCATTTACAATATAAAAAACCTTAAAAAAAAGTTAATATGTAAAATAAGGATAATAACGTTATTAAAAAAAACTTTATTAAAGATGAAAAAGAAAATAAATCATAAAAATGAAGTTATCTTAAGAAAAAAAAACTTAAAATCCATATATACAAAGCTTTTAATAACTTAAATAATATATATAATATATTAATATTTATCACTTAAAAAGGTAAAAGATTAAAAGATATATATGTAAGATTAAAAGGTAATGTTTTTAATATTTATCTTATAAATGATTTACTCCGTAAAATCAATTTTATAAAAAAAATTAGTAATTTTAAAAATTTAGATTATATCTTTAATTTTATTAAAAGATATTAGCTATATAAAATTAATATAAATAAACCATTATTAAAAGAAATATTAATTAGTTTTAAATATAAAATATGGTTAAAGGCTATTAATGATAAAATTTATGTTAACTTAAAATATAATATATTTAAGTTTATATATTATTTAAAAGTTATTTATAACTACTTTATTAATTTAAAATGAGTTTTAAGGAAGAAATATTAATTTAATAACATGTTTAAAAAGTATAAAGGAAAAATTATTATAAAAGGATTTATTTAATATAAAGGTTTGAACTATAATAAAATTAAGGCTATTATAGTAAAAGTAATATTATAAAAAATGTTAATAATACTTTTGGTATTATTTGATTAAAATATTATTTAAATTGATTTTATTATTATTTATTTAAATGGCAATTTAAAGGAGAGGATTTTTATAAAACAATTCTTTATATTATAAAAATATTTTAAAATATTTTTAAAAGAATGTGAGCTTTATTAATATAATAAGAAGAAAATCATTAAATTATAATATACCTTATATGATTTAAAATAATTAAGGGTAGCTTAGTAAAAGAAAGTATATATCATTTTAAAAAAGTATGGCTTTATATATTTAAAAGTGGATAATATAATATATATTAATAGGAAAATAAGAGACATTATTGTATTATATATTAATGATTAATTGTTATTTAAATAAAGTATTAAAGATTTAAAAAATCTTATAAAAGATATTAAAAAAGATATAGCTTTTATAAACTTAAGTAATATAGATTAATATTTAAGAGTATATATTATATATTTTAGCCTTATAAGAAATATATAACTTAATTAAAAATAATATATATAAAAAATGGTAAAAAGTTTTAATCTTAGTAAAAGTAAAAAGGTTATAACTTTATTTAATTTAAAAACCTTAGAAGTGGTAATACCTTATAAAAAAGATGATAAAGTCATTAATTATAAAATTAAAGAGTATACATCTCATATTGGAAAATTAATATTTTTATTATATATGATTAAACTTAATATTAGCTTTATTATATTTATATGGGTAAGGTTTATAAGCAATTTTACTAAGGAATATTAAATTAGTATTAAGCAAGTAATGTGATATTTAAATGGTATATAGAAAAGGTTTATTAAATATAAAAAACTTACCAAAAAATATTTATATTAGGAATATAATCTTTTAGGATTATTTAAAGTAATGGATGCAAGTTATATTAATGATTTAAGTATTGAAAAATCAATTATAAAATATGTTTTTTATTTAATTAATATATTAATCTTATGGTTGGTTAAATTGTAGGTAATAGTAGCTTAAAGTTTTATAAAAGCTAAATATATTATACTAGTATTTACAACAATTAATGTAACATGGATTTGTAACTTTTTAGAAAAGTTTAACCTTATATTAAAAGGTTTAATAACCTTATAAAATGATAATATAACTATAATTAAGTAGATAAAGGAAATTATTATAAATAAATAGAAATGGTATATATAAAAGGATTACCATTATACTCATTAAAAGATTATAAAAGAAAATATGAAAATTATATATGTATCAAATACATTTAACCTAGCAAATAAATTAACTAAGCCTTTGAGTAAAGGTAATTATAAGCAATTTATAAAGCTGTTAAGCTTAAAGGATTTTAAGTAACCATTTTAAAGTAAAAGGGTATGTGGGCTATTAACATTATGTAATAATAAACGATATATAGGATGGTTAAATTTTACCAGCAATGGGAATTAGCCCCACATATAAATAGGTGGAGTTACACATATAAATTGTAATTCTTTTATATAATAATAATAATATTTGTAACATTTAAGCTTTTAAAATCTTATTAATTTTTAATAAAAAAATATTATATATTTATTATTATTATATATTTTACATATATTAAGTTTAAACTATTTTTATATTTAGTTTTTAAATAATTAAAGTTAAATAGTTATTATTACCTAGCTTTTATTTATAAAAGAAAATATAAAAAATACTTTATTATATTTATCTTTAATTATAAGTAATATATATAATCTTTTATATCCTTTCTTATAAAAAAATAGATTTTAAATTATCTTTTAAAATGATTTAATTAAGCATTTTTTAAAGGATTTCTTTTTTATTATTTAATAAATATATATTATGGCATAATATTTATATTTAATTTTAAGGGTTTTATTAATCTTTATGTTTTAAGCCTTATAAATTAAAGCTTAAAAAGTTTTTAATTTTAAGTATTTAAAGCATTTATATTAAAGGTTTTTTAAATCATTTTATAGCTTTAATAAATCCTTATTAAGTTAATAAATTACATATTTTTTATTAGTTTTTAAAATATTTATTATATTTATTATATTTATAAATATATTATATGGGATAATTATTAGTAAAATTAATAGGATAAATAAATAAATAAAAAGGGGCTTATATTTAAAAAAAACTAGGTTATATTTATATATAAGTTATTTTATTATATTATTCTTTTTTAATTTCTTAAAATATAAAGTATAATTTTAATTATTATATTAAATATTTGCTATATATAACTTAATTTTTAAAATAATATTCATATAAAATCCCTTTATTATTATTATATTTATTAATATTAAATTGCATATATTAAGCCTTAATTTGCTTATAAAATTTTTAAGAATTATATATTTATTTATTTTAAAGATTAGAAAGTTTATAATACTTATTAAAACTATATTATATATATTTATAAGCTTAAATAAGTTAGAAATTAAAAGCTTTTTATTATTAACTAGGTTAATTAATTTATAGTTATTTATTATAATACTTTTTAAAAGTAAGTATTTTTTAATTTTAAATATAATAAAAATCCTTAAAACTATATAATTTTTAATAGTTTATTTTATAAACTTTTAACTTTTTTAAAGTAAATATAGGTTAATTAATATTATAACTATATTTCTTAACTAATCTTTTCCCTTTAAATCTTTATTTTTTTAATAATTAGCTTTAGTTTTATTCTTTAGTTTTATTTTTTATTTATAAGTATTAATTTTAGCCTTAAGTTATTTTTAAGTAAGGATTTAATAAATCACTTAAATCTCCTTATAACGCTTAACACTTAACAATTTAATTAAATAATTTATCTTAAAAGTTATCGCATATTAAAAACATATATATTCCTTTAAAAACCACTTATATATTTAATTATTTTTTAAATATAAGTACTTATTTTTAGCTTATAATTTATTACTTTTAATAGTTTTATTAATAGCTTTATTAAATCTTATACTTATTTCACTTTTTTAAATTATAATAAATTATGTTTTAATCCCCTTTTTTTAATATTAACATCTTAAAAATATAACCATTTACTTTATATTAAAATTTATTAATTTAAAATAAGCATGAATTATTTTAATTAATTAACTTAAATCATTAATTAAAGTTATATATTAGCTTATATTAAACTAAAACACATTTTTATTACTTTTAAAAATACTTTAATAACTAATAATCCTTTTATATTTAAAAAATAATAAGCTTTTATATCTTTAAATACTTAAATAAATTTTAAAATTTAAAAAAGGGATAAAGTACTTAACATTCTTACCTTAATAAATATTTTATAATATTTTTTCTATGCTTAAATAAGTATACTAATATATAAAAAAGTTAAATCATTCTTAAGTATTTTAATTATAACTTTTAAATTATATTATCCCTAATATTTTAATTTAAATAATATAATATTTATAATTTTTATATTAATAATTTTCCTAACTTAAACTAAAATAATTATATAATACTTTTTAATTACTATATATTCCTTTTTATTATTTCTATAATTTACTAAAGTAATTTTATAAAAAGCTTATAACTTAATAAATTTAAAAGGCTTAAATGGTTTAATTAGTAAAGAAATCTTTAATATATTAAATATATTACTTAATATAATATTTAATATTAGTTAAAATAAGGTAATTATTAAGTTATTAACTACTTTATTTAATTCAAATTTAAGTAATTATATAATTAATAAGTTATATAATATAGTTAATATGGTAAAAGCTTATAAAACATTACAATTTTTTATTTACTTTATTTTTATTATAAATTAATCTTAATTAGTTAAATCTTTAATATATTTATTAACATATTTTTAATTTTTTCTATTAGCTATTAAAGTTTAAGTTAATTTTATGAAATTAATTAGCTTATTAACTTACTTTAAGTTAATATATTACTAAACCTTATACTTTTTTAAAAATTAAATTAAATAATAATATTAAATTATAAAATTATATATACCTAAATATTTAATATATTTAAATGGTTTATTTAAGATTTTTATAATTAGTTAAGTTAAAATATAAGTTACTTTAAAAGTTAATTAAATAGTTAACTTTTTTTTATAAAGAAAAAGTTTAAGATTTTAAGATAAATTTATATATAGGAAATTATTTAAAGCATTAGCGCTAAGCATAATCTAAGCTTATAACTATTATATAATCTTTATAATATTAAATTTTTTAATTAATTAAATAGTATAAATTATTAAAAAAAAAGAGCATAGCTTTTAATTAGTAATATGTTTTAAATGTGTATAAAGTTGCTTACTAAGTTACATACTTCGCCTATAACCCGGTATCTCGAAACTATAATAATAATAATATTAAAGATTTTTAAAAATGTTATATTAAAGAAATAAAAATAAAATAATAATATAATATAGCTTATTATAACTTTAATGCTTTTAAAAAATAAATATTATTTATTTTAAAGGATGTTAAAAATTAAAAGTTTAAAATTGTAAAATAAATCGAATAAATAATATAAAAAAATTATTAAGTATTTTATAACTTTAATATTTATTTTAACTTATTTAAAAGATAAATTAAATTAAAAATTAATACTTAAAAAGTTATTATTTTCTTTGTTAAATTAAAAAATAACTTTTATATATATTTAATAAATATAAAAGAGTTAAACTTAAAATATATATTATAATGGTTAATTAGGGTTAAATAAAATAGAAAGTTTAAAAAGTAATAAGTAGTAAATGCTATTAAATTAATAATAATAATATATTAAATAAAGGATTTAAATTAAATTTACAAAATAATCCTTTAATGTGAAATAATTAAATAAATAATGTAAAAGAAAATAAAAATAATAAGAAAAATTATATTAATATTAAAGAAAATGTTATAAAGTATTTTATTTATTAAAGCGAATATTATTTTATTAATAAATATTTTAATAATTAATTAAATTAAAAATAATTAAATAATTAATTTAATAAAAATACTTTAAAAATAAAGAAAAATGATTTAAATATATAAAAAAGGGAGTTAAAAAATTAGCATTACAAAATAATTTTTACTTTTATAAAGTATAAACTTATAATAAAAGTAATAATATACTTTTATATTAATATTATAGTTTATATTATTACTATTAACATTAATATTTATAATAATATAAATATTTATGTTAAGGTAAATTATATAAGTATTTAATTTATACGATAAGTAAAGTTATAAAAGGTAAAGCTTATAACATTTATTATTTAAGTAATTAAAAATATAAAATATTTCACTTATAATATTTACTATGTATTAATTATAATAATAAATAGTTATAATATTATATAATTATTTAAAAATTATTATGTAACGATTAATAAGGATTTTTATATTAAAGGTAACTTTGTTCTTTTATTTATAATAATTTTAAAGGATAAATAAATTATTTTTAATTTAAATGATAATTATTAATAGTTTAAAATTTCAGTTTTTAAGTGTAAAATTTTTAAGTTATATAAGTTTTAACAAACTTATATAAAATAATATGCTTATATATTTATTATTATTATAATAAAAGAAGAAATATTTTTACTAAAAGAAAATAATAAACCTAGTATAATTTATAAGGAAAAATTTCCTATAAAGTTATAAAATTACTTAAATATTTTTACATGTTAAAAGGTAAGTAATCTTTTATTTAATAAGAATATTAACTATTTTATTAATTTTATTTTTGGCTTTATATTATTATATAGCTTAATATATCTTTTAGTAAAAAATGAATTTAATCTTTTTTATAATTATATTTAATTATTTAAAAGTTTTATAAGATTATTAATACTTTTTATATTTAAAAAAGATAGTAGTTTTAAATTATGTATAAATTATTATAGCTTTAACAAAGTAATTGTTAAGAATTATTATCTTTTATTTTTTATATTAAAAATCTTAAATAGAATTTTTAAGATAAAATGTTTTTTTAAAATTAATTTTAAAAAAACATATTATTATGTTAAAATTAAAGAAAGTAATTAATAAAAAATTGCTTTTTATATTTGTTATAATTATTATAAATATATAACCATTTTTAAAAAATTAATAAATATTCTTATTACATTTTAAAATTATATATACTAATTTTTTTTATAAATATATTAATAATTTTTATATTATATATTTAAATGATATTTGAATTTTTTTTAAAAGATTAAAAATTATATATGCGATATTTATATATGATTTTATAAAAGTTATAAAAGAATAAACTTTTTATAAATCCTTTTAAATATAATTTTTATAAGATAAAAATTAAGTTTTTTAATTATATTATTTTAATGCAAAAAATCTTTATAAATTTTAATTAAGTTAAAATTATTAAAAATTAGCTATAGCTTAAAATATACTATTATATATAATAATTTCTTAGATTTTATAATTTTTATAAAAAATTTATAAAGAATTATTTAAAAATAATAAAACTTTTTAATAATTTTTTAAAAGGTAATATTAATAATAAAAAGTTTAGAAAAGTTAACTTAAACGATAAAGTAATAAATATATTTTACCTATTATATAAAATATTTATTAAAGCTTTTTTATTACACCATTTTAACTTAAAGTTACTAATGTAAGTTAAAACTAACACGTTTAAATAAGTAATATTTAAGATAATATTTTAACCTATTAAGTAAAACGTATATTATTTTATTATATTTTAATTATATAAATTTAAAAGATTAAAATTAAACTATGGCATATTAAATTAAAAGATAATGGGTATTATAAAGTTATTTTAATATTAAAAACTTTATTTTTAAAGTAGTAAATATATTATTAAAATTATATTAAATTATTAAAACTTATAATCTTTTATAAAGTAAATTAAAATAAATGGTTAATAGGTTTATTAGTATATAAATTTAGCTTTATATAATTTTAAAATTATATTAAATTAAGTAAAAAAATCTTATAAATATATTATTTAAAAAACCTAATTATATAAAAGAAAAGAAAAATATATTAAATTAATAAATCTTTTTTCTTTAAATTAAATTAGTTATATTATAAAAGTTAAGAGCTTAAGTATATATAAAAAGAATAAAATATTATCATATAAATATTTTAAATTAAATTTTTAATAAAAAGGATAAAAATTCCTATTATATTTTTTTAAATAATATTTAAAAGAATAATTAAGGAAGCGGTTATATAATAGATAATATATAAAAAGAATAATTTAAAAGATATAAAAATCTTATTAAAATAAGTTTAAGTATTAAATTTAAAAATAAATTGAAAAAAGGTTAAATTATAAATAATAAAAGTTAAAGCTAATAATTTATTTTAGTTAATAGGAAATAATAGTTTCTTAAAGTATTAAAATTATATTTATATATCTTTAAAATAAAGTATTTATAATAAGTTAATAATATAATATTATAATAACTTATTAATAAGGTATTTTAATAAGAAAAAAATATTAAAATTATTATTAAAAAAGTATTATTAAAAGAACATATTTTTTATATTAATTAATAAATTAAAGGTTATAATATATACCATAAGGTTATAATATTATGTTATAATTTCGAAATGTTAGGTTACGTGCGAAGCACGTGACTTAATAAGTAGTTTTATATGTATTTAAAGCATACCGTTAATTAAAAGCTATGTTTTTTCTTAATAATTTATATTATTTAATTAATTAAAAGATTTAACACTATAATAACTATGTAATAGTTATAAGCGTAAATTGTGCTTAATGTTAGTATTTTAAGTGATTTTATATATATAAATTTATCTTAAAATTTTAAACTTTTTCTTTATAAAAAAGTTAATTGCTTAATTAATTTTTAAAGTAACTTATATTTTAAATTAATTAATTATAAAAATCATAAACAAATTATTTAAATATGTTAAATACTTAAGTATATATAATTTTATAATTTAATATTGTTATTTAATTTAATTTTTAAAAAAGTGTAAAATTTAATAATATATTAAAGATTTAATTAATTAGGATTAATTTATAATAAAAATAAAGGAAGTAAAGAAAAAGAATTATAATGTTTTATAAGCATTTATTATATTAGCTATATTGTGTAATTTTTTAATTATATAATTGCTTAAATTTATATTAAGTAAAATAGTTAATAGTTTAATAATTATTTTATTTTAATTAACGCTAAATATTATATTAAGTAATATATTTAATGTATTAAGGATTTTTCCACTAATTAAGTTACCTAAGCTTTTTAAACTTAATAAGTTATAAGCTTTTTATAAAGTTACTTTAATAAATTATAAAAGTAATAAAAAATATATAGTAATTAAAAAACACTATATAATTATTTTAACTTAGGTTAGGAAAACTATTAATGTAAAAATTATAAATATTATATTATTTAAATTAAAACATTAGAAATAATATAACTTAAAAGCTATAATTAAATATTTAAAAATGACTTAACTCCTTTATATATTAATATACTTATTTAAGCATAGAAAAAATACCATAAAATATTTATTAAAGCAAAAATATTAAACACTTTATTTTTTACTTAAACTTTAAAATTTACTTAGGTATTTAAAAATATAAAAGCTTATTATTTTTTAAATGTAAAAAGGCTATTAAGCATTAAAATATTTTTAAAAGTAGTAAAAATACATTTTAATTTAATATACGTTAATATTTAGCTTTAATTAATGGTTTAAATTAATTAACTAAGATAATTAATGTTTACCTTAAATTAATAAATTTTAATATAAAATAAATGGTTATATCTTTAAAATGTTAATGTTAAAAAAAAGAATTAAAGCATAATTTATTATAATTTAAGGAAATAAAATAAGCATAAGGTTTAATAAAGCCACTAGTAAAACCATTTAATGTAATAAATTCTAAATTAAAAATAAATGTTTATACCTTAAGAAGAATAATTAAATATATAAGTGACTTTTAAAGAAATATGTATATTTTTAATATATAATAACTTTTAAAATAAATTATTTAATTAAATTATTAAGTGTTAAATGTTATAAAGAAATTTAAATAATTTATTAAATTTTTATTTAAAAATAACTTAAGGTTAAAATTAATACTTATAAGTGAAAAGTAAAATTAATTAATAAAAATAAAATTAATAATTAAAAAAAGTAAAGATTTAAAAGGAGAAAATTAGCTAGGGAATATAGTTATAATATTAATTAATTTATATTTACTTTTAAAAAGTTAAAAGCTTATAAAGAAAACTATTAAAAGTTATATAGCTTTAAGGGTTTTTATTATATTTAAAATTAAAAGGCATTTACTTTTAAAAATATTATAATGGATAATTATAAATTAATTAACTTAATTAATGATAAGAAGTTTTTAATTCATAACTTATTTAAGCTTATAAATATTTATAATATAATTTAAATAGGTATTATAAGCTTTTTAATCTTTAAAATAAGTAAATAAAAGCCTAATATATGTAATTTAATACTAGTAAATATAGTAATAATGAAGGGATTTTATATAAATATTATTTTAAAGGTTGAGTTATATATAACAAGTATTTAATATAATAATTAAAATTATACTTTATATTTTAAAAAATTAAAAAAAAGTAATATAATAAGGTAACTTATATATAAACATAATTTAATTTTCTTTAAATATAAGCCCCTTTTTATTTATTTATTTATCCTATTAGCTTTGTAAATAATTATCTTATATAATATATTTATAAATATAATAAGTATAATAAATATTTTAAAAATTAATAAGAAATATATAGTTTATTAATTTAATAAAGATTTATTAAAGCTATGAAATAATTTAAAAAATCTTTAACATAAATGTTTTAAATATTTAAGGTTAAAAGCTTTTTAAGTTTTAATTTATAAAGCTAAAAATGTAAAGATTAATGAAATCTTTAAGGTTAAGTATAAATATTATGTTATAATATATGGTTATTAAGTGATAAAAAGGAAATCTTTTAAGAAATACTTAATTAAATCATTTTAAAGGGTAATTTAAAATTTATTCTTTTATAAAAAGGGATATAAAGGATTGTGTATATTATTTATAATTTAAGATAAATATAATAAAATACTTTTTATATTTTTTCTTATAAATAAAAGCTAAGTAATAATAGTTATTTAGCTTTAATTATTTAAAAATTAAGTATAAAAATAATTTAAACTTAACATATATAAGATATATAATAATAATAAGTATATAATATTCTTTTATTAAAGATTAATAAAATTTAAATATTAAATAAAAAAAGAGGGAATTAACTTAAAAGTTTCCTTAAGTTATATATATAAACTTATTAAAGATATAAAATAAATAAGGTAAAAAGTAATTAACTAAGTATTTAAAATATAGCTTAAAGCTAAATTACTAATAAATTTTTAACTTAAAATTACTTAGGTAATAGCTTAATTAATTAATAAAAACCTAAGCTTTATTTATTATATATATTTACTAATTAAAATATTTAATAATTAATTTAAATAATATTTTAAATTTTATACCTTAAAAATCTTTAAAATATTAATAAATACTTTATAATTTAATTAAAATGGTATTTATATATATAAGTATAAAGTATATTTATTAAAGGAAAAAAAGATATAATATAAATAAAAAAGGATTTAAAATAATAAGGAAAGTTTATATAAGGTATTTAATAAAATATTAAATTTTTGATTTATATTATATATAGATTTTTAAAGAAAAAAAGGTAATTATTATATAAGATATATAATTTAATAAGGAAATATTTTATATTTTAAAGTTTAAATGTTTAATATTTAGTTTTAAAATATTAGAAGTTAATAAAATTAATAAGTTAAAGGAATAATTAATAAAGGAAGGAATATTTTAAATATTAAACTTATAAGAAAAAGAATTATTAAGTTAAAAGGTGTAAATATTAAAAAGTAATTAAATGGCCAATTAGAAGTTTTAAAAATTAAAGGTAAATATATTTATAAATTTAAATTTAAAATTAAATGAAAAATTTATTAAAGGAAAGTTTAATATATAAGTAGATAATTAATTTTCTAAATTTTTAATCTTTAAAAAAACCTTAAAATTGGAAATAAAAAAGGGTAATGTTTTATTAAGTATTAAATAATTATTTTAAAGGATTATAAATTTTGTAAAAAAGATTTTTTTAAAATAAAAATATTTGATTAATATTTAAGCTTAATAAGTAATAGGGAAGATATTAATAGAAATGAAAAAGGTGGTATATTAATATTATAATTATAGTGTGAAAAAGGTTATTTAAAAAGGTTAAAAGCTTAACTATATGTTATAATAATATTTATTAGATTTTAATAAAGAAATAGGAAATTTAAAGATTAAAAATTTAAATAATTTAACCTTTATAATTTTAATTTATAAAAATAAGGAAAAGATTTTCCTATTTATAAAATTAAAATGGTTTAATTTTTAAAAAATCTTTTTTATTTAATTAATAAGAAATTATTTATTAAAGAAATTAAAAATATTAAACATTATATATAGTAATTTTTATAATAGTATATTAAAAAGTATTAAATAAATTAATATAGCCTTAAGTAAATTAAAGATTTATTAAAATAAGCTTTTATAATTATTATTTAAGGAATATAAAAACTTAGTAAGCTATTTATTTAATAAGTAATATAAAAAAATACATAGGAAAAAATCTAAATATTTAATAAAAATGGTATGTAATATGTTATAAAGTATAATAAAGTAAAAAATATCCCACTCCTTTTAAAATAAGTATTTATATATAAATTTAATAAGGATAAATATTTGGAAAAGTGTAAATATTAATTTATTATGTAAAATAATTTTTAATATTTAATGTTTTAAAATATATATATTATTATATTTATAATAAAATTGTTTTAAATAATAATAGTATTAAGTTAAAGCGGGAGCTTTAAAGGTTGAAATAATCGGTAAACCTAAGCTTATTAGTTATAAAAATGCTTATATGCTCTAATTCTTTAAAAATATTAAATAATTAGTAAAAAACATATTTAAAGAAAAGGGCTAAAAAAGTATGAATTATTATGGTAAAAAATTATTAAAAGTATATATTAAAATATTATATTCTTTTAGTTTTTTATATATGTAATATTAAAATAAAAGAGCTTATTTATAAGTTAAATAAAAATATTAAAATGCTAATTTAAACCATGGTTATATAACTATTTTAAAAACTATAACCCTAGCTTAATTTTCTTTAAATATAGTAATAATATTCTTATAAAGTTATATTATATATTAAGCTAGGTTAATTGCTTTAATTATTTTAATCTTTTTCCTTATAAATTATTTTTATTTTCGAATTTAATTTTAATTCTATTATTTTATTAATCTTTTTATTCCTAGCTATTACTTATTTAGTAATAAGACTTTTTTAAATCTCCTTAAATTTAGGTTTAAACTTTTTAAACTTCTTTTCCTTAATTATTACTAACGAATATTAAAAATCCTATTCTTACCATTTTATAAGGAATATTAATATAGGTTTAATACCTATGTTTTTATAAATATCACTTAGTTATTAATAAAATGGTAAAATTCCTTTTTTAATATAATATTTAATCCTTTTTAAATTAAGCAAAGGTAAAGGATTTAAAAATAATAAATCATTAAATTGCATTTATTCTAGCTTTTTTATAGCTTTAAGTATTAAAGCTTTAATAAAAACCTTTTTCTTAATTAATTTAATTATAAAAAAAGCTTTTTAATTTTATATATTTTTATTATTATTACCTCCTTTAAAACTTTTATTAAAGTTATCGATTTTTACTTTAAAACTTACTTCTTTATCTTTAATAAAATTAGGGAATTATTTTAAATATTTATTAATAATAAATGTTTTAAGGGATAAAAGAAATAAGCTTTTAATAAGGATATATTTTAAATTTAACTTTTTATTATTTTTAAAATTATGTTTTTTTAATTAATGGATTTTTCCTTAAATCTAAATAGTAACTTATTGTTATTTTTTTAGTTATATTATTATTCCTTACCTTAATATCTTTATTAAGTTTAATTTTATTAGCATTAATAAGGGTTAAAATGTGGTTATTATATTTAATTATTAGTAAGTATTTGTTTTAATGAAAAAATTTTTTTAAGTTTAAATTTTTAAATACCCTTTTTTAAAAAGCTTAGCTTAAATTAGGTTTTATATAAAAAATTACTTTTAAAGTAATTAATAGTTAAGAAAGTTTTAAAGGTTTATTAAGTTAGTTTTATATTAATTTATACTTTTATATAATTAAATATAAATTTAATAAATCTTTTTATTAATTTTTATTAGTTTATAAATTTTTCAAAGAATTATAAAGAGAGTAATGATTTCTTATATATTAAGTAGGGAATTGTATAAAATTAAAATCTATAGCTTTAACTGTTTTTTAATCGATTTAATTAAAGTAAATAAGTTATTCTAATCTTTTAATATTAATAATAGCTATAATGTTTTTATCTTATACATTTTTAATTTATTTAAAGGTATATTTAACCTTATTTAATGATTTAAGTAAAGTATTAAGGAAGTTAATTTGTTATTAATGCAAAAAGTAAATCACTACGAAATAATATAGCTTTTTAAAGTTTTTATTATTTTATTTCTTAAGATTTTTAAGGTTTATATATTTTAATAATAAAAGGTTATTAAGATTATATTTTTAAATAGTTATAATAATAACTTAGTTAAACTTTAAAATAGCCTTATATATTAAAATTTAAGGCGTAATTAGTTTTAAATAAACTTTTTTTAATATTATTCCTTTAATAATTAATAACTATAAGATTTAAAAGCAATTACGATAAAACGAAAATGATTTTAAAATTTTAAGTTTTAATTTAATAACTTAAGCTTTACCTTTAAAGTATTAATACTAATTTATCTTTTTAATATAATTAAACAAAACGAAGTTTTATTTAAAGCATTAACCTATTCTTTTTTATTAGTTTACATTAAAGTATTAGGGATTATTTAATTAAGTGTAGAATAAGTTATAGTATTAAGAGTAAAGCTAAGCTACGTAAGACTAAATTACAATTAATATAGGTTAGGTTTGCAACTACTTCGTAGCTGCTAAGAAGACCTAGTGCTTATCGCTTATTATAAAGCGTATAATAACTCCTTTACTTATAGGATTTATATTTTATTAATAAAAAGCCACTTTTAATTATAATAAATGTTTAATATGTTTATTAATGTTAAGGCTTACATTTTTAACTAATAAAACTAATTAAAACCTTTAAGTACTTATTTATTATTAATTACTTTATTATGTAAAGTATATAATTTTTATAAGTTTCTTTTATAAGGGGTTATAATTTTAATTAAAAGATTAGTTTAAAAATCTTTAAGATTTTAAAATCCTTAATTAGTATAAATATTTTATAAAAGCTTTTTAATCTTTAATAAACCTTTTTTTTATAAAGCTTTAATTTTATTATTAAATTAATTCTTTTATAATAATAGCGTAATTAAGTTAATGAAAATACTAAGCTAATATATTAATTTATAAGATAAAAAAGGGTTGGTTAATAATAAAATAGTTTTAAATTAAATAATTAAGGGTTTACAAGTTTTATTAAGTTGATTATTTTTAGTTTAAGCTTAAATTTAATAATTATTATTAAGATTTAAGCTAGCACATTTATGCCAAGCTTAATTTATTATATTTACTTATTTAACTAATAAATTTATTACTAAGATATTATTTATTAATTTTATAAGCTATATTTTTATTTAAGTTAAGAATAAAGATGTTAATTAGGATATAATTAAACTTTTAAAGGGTTTATTTAAGAAAAAAAGACTATTATATTATTAATATTTAATTAATTTTTTTAAAATATTTAGTTTAAATTAAAAGATATTTTTATAAGTTTAATGCTTTTTCTTATAATATTAGGTATTATTATAACTTTTAAATGTAAGAGATTTAATATTTCTAAATCTTTTCTTTTAGTATAATAAGATATAATTATAATAAATATTAATTAAGCTAATTTTCTTTTAAAGAAAATAAAGTTTAAAAATAAATTAAATTTATAAGGTTAAATTGTAAAATCTATTAAAAGTAAGGTTTTTAACCTATCTTATAATTTATTTAATAAGGTAGTTTTATTTAAGAATTTTACTTTTAATAAGCTTTAAATGATTTAAGTTAAGAATAATAATTTCTAAGGATTTATTTTTACTTTTAAGTTAAAGTAAGTAAGGAATTTAATTATAATAATATTTTAGTTATTCTTTTCTAAATTAACTTTAAATATATAAATAATTTAAAATGTATTAATTTTTCTTATTAAAAATATAACTTAAGGTAAATATGTACATTAATAACTAATATCTTATAATTTTTAATATTATATTTAATTAAATAGGTAATATTTAAAGATAATATTTAAGGTATTATTATCCTAGGCTAAGCTATTATATATTAAGTTTTAATAAGATAAATTAATTGGTAAATTTATATTTTCTTTAAATATAAATTTTTAATAAGTTATAAGATTATTTATATAATTATATAGGTATTTTAATAAAGTTTTTTATATTTATTATAAAAGGTAAATAAAAAGTTTAAATAATAAAAGATATTTAAGGATATGGCTATTTTAAAGATATTAATTTATCCTTAATAAAGCTTAATAATTTTGTAATATATATGTATATATATTATAAAAGCTTATCTTTATAATTTTAGGGATAAAAGGAATAGTTGTTTTAAAGTGATTATTTTAAAAGCTTTCTTTAATTTAAAATTATTATTATTATTATTATTATTATTATTATTATTATTATTATTATTATTATTATTATTATTATTATTATTATTATTATTATTATTATTATTAT
>KZ112704.1:0-46290 GCA_002120305.1 Hypoxylon sp. CO27-5 | reverse complement strand
GGGGATAGATAGGGTACTTACATACGCGCCATTGGGTTACGAGATCATTCCGACGCTTCGGCACGTAGCGACCCCACTGCCGATATCTCCACGGAACTTGGAGCCTCTCGTGTCGTTATCTACTAGTCGGGGGCCGCCGGCTAGGGAGATAGCATAGCGGCCTCTAAGCAAGCTTAAGATAAGAAAACAAGAATTACTTAATCGCTTCTTGCACACCGAAATTTTGCTTAGTCTTATTGCTTTGTTGACGTGATAATGATATCTCTCCTAGGAAGGCCATTCCGAAATAGAGAGCTAGGCTTAGTCGTCATGCAGGCTGCCCTTCACACGAATTGGCTCTGCATCGCAGCTGTGATAACCCGTATTACATAGCCGTACATACCTGATAAGATAGGTATTATTCTCGATATGTGGCTCTATATAAACCGAGACGCATATCATATTCGATCCTTGCTAACCAGAAGTGAGGTATTGCTCTTGAGGCGACATTTCTCAAATCGCAATGGCATCACTCAAGTTCCTAGCCTTCGCCGTCACGGCATCCCTCACCATAGGATCTCCTGTGCCGCTCCCCGCGGGTTTGCACCTCTCTGTTAGGGAGGAGAGGCTCTTCAACGCGAGTCTCCCTAACGTGACTATCTTTGCTACAGGCGGCACCATTGCGGGAAGCGCAAGCTCCAGCGATCAGACCACGGGGTACCAAGCTGGCGCCCTCGGCGTCGACATCCTGATCGACGCAGTGCCACAGCTACGGAACGTCTCCAACGTCCGCGGTGTGCAGATCGCCAATGTCGGCTCCGAAGCCATCACGCCCGAGATCCTGCTCAACTTGACGCATCAAGTGCAGCGGGAGCTCGACAGCCCGTACTGCCAGGGCGTCGTAATAACGCACGGCACCGACACGCTCGAGGAATCTTCCTTCTTCCTCGACCTAACAGTACGCTCCGAAAAGCCCGTAGTCTTCGTCGGCGCCATGCGCCCCGCGACCGCCATCAGTGCCGACGGACCCATCAATCTCCTCGAAGCCGTTACGCTGGCCGGCGACCCGGAAGCGCGGGGCCGGGGCACTATGATCGTGTTGAATGACCGCATCTCCAACGCATTCTACACGACCAAAACCAATGCCAACGCGCTCGATACCTTTAAGGCCGTCGAACAGGGATTTTTAGGATTTTTCATTAACATCAAGCCCATATTCTACTTTGCGCCGACCTTGCCGGTGAATAAGCCGTACTTCGACGTCGCGAACGCCACAAGCCTCCCGCAGGTCGACATTCTCTACGGGTACCAGGCACTGAACCCTGCGCTGGCGTCGGCAGCTGTTGAGAGCGGCGCTAAGGGCCTCGTGCTTGCCGGCATGGGGGCCGGGGGATGGACTACGCCGGGGCAGGAGGCGATTGACGAAGTTGCGAAGAACAACGGCACGGCTGTGGTTTATTCGCGACGGCCGATGGATGGATATGTTGAACCAAGCGACTCAAGTGGGTACGGAGGCGGATTTCTGAATCCCCAAAAGGCGCGTATTATGCTGCAGTTAGCTCTATATGCTGGATATGAGAACGCTCAGATGAAGTCTCTATTCGAGTTTGACGGGTGAAAAAATAGAATTAGTTATCTTCTCTAGGGGAAAAGCAAAAACCTAATTGCCACGAGATGGCTACGCGTAGTGGGTCTTCAATAATGCCCCAGAAGTGATTGTAATAACCGTAACGCCGTATCCATTGATCTAGAATAGTTACTTCTATGGTATCCTCCTAGTAAAACAGGGCTGTCATGCTAATTGCCAATATTATAGCGTATAGTGGCAGTCGCAAGTTGAACAAGCTCAACGTGATCATTGGTGTTATGCTCGTACCCCCAGAATTATTATTTGATGTTCCAGCGGATGTGCTTGAATTGGGGTTGATCGTCAAGGTTTTCTTCACTGTTGAACTTAAGGAGTTGTTGGCAAAGTTCGGGGATCTCCAATCAGACCAATCATGGACCAGTAGACCCCAGCTCTCGTCATGATCCTGGATACCTTCGCGGATATAATACGAGCCCTGAATAGCCCAGATCATCCAGCCGGCGTTCTGGGAGGAAACGTAATCCAGTACACAGGAGATGTATGGGTTCTGCGCCGACGTTCCATTCTGCACTAGGCCAAATTCCGTCAAGACCACCGGAAACTGGTTCGTAGCATCACTCGTCAAGGCCTTGAATCCAGCATTGGATAACTTATCTTCAACCTTGCTGCAGTCACTTGGACCGGGTCCGAGGATGTTGTCGTATGCATGCAGCTCAAGAACTAGCTTGTTTGCGTAGCCCGAGAAATCGTCTCGGTTGAAAGTAGCTGATCCAGGAGTGAGCGCTGTCCCGTTGACGACGGGACTCAGATCCTGATCGGAGCTCAAGCCAGAGAGGAATATCAAAATGTCCCCGTTCGCGCTATGGATGGTGTCCGAGCCCTGCTTAATGTATGTGTACCAATTTTCCCAGTTATAAGATTCACTAGCGAAGGTGAAGTTACTCAATGGAGTACGGAGTTCGTTTCGAAGTGACATTGACATGAGATTTGGCCATGACTTCCCCTGTTTGCTGTAAGCGCGGCTAATCTTATCAGAAAGGTGGATTAAAATGCACGAACATGCGTTGCCATGAAAGATAAACCACGAGTCCAGTTATCAATGTTGAAATACTGGTCTCCCCACCAGGCATTTCCATCGAGAGGAGTGCAGCACCAGCCTGCTTTGGAGACATGGTTGTCTAAATGGACGTAAATCTCTTGGTTGGCACATTCTGCCGCGATAGCATCGTATACCTTTCTCGGCGCTGATTAGCCTTTGAAATATTTGGCGCGAGCATTCCGGTAAAGATCAGCCCACCTGCAATCTTGTCGTCTCTGAGTTGAAAGACGGATTGTTAGCGATGATTTTATTATATACAGACGTTCCCCCGTCCTGTCCCAAGGCATCCGTGAGTGCTCTCTGAATTGAAATGTCCTTCTCTCCGTTGTCATAATATTGGTCTATCATCTCGGTCGCATATGTGAGCCGAATGGTGTTCATACCCAAGCTCTTTATGCGCGAGACGATTGATTCGATTGACTGATACTGTAGACCTTCCGGTATCATCGCGTCAAGCGATCCCGGCCAATTCACGCCAACATACGTGACAGTCGAGCCGGCCACATCCTGAATCCACCGGCCCGAAGTTACGAAGGGTCCGTTCGGCCAGGTTGCTCTCGGTGTATTTAATGAAGCGAATGTCTCAGCCACGGCTAGAAGCACCGGTAACCAGTACCGCTGTCCCAACTTTGCCATTATATGTAAACGAGTGTTGATAAAGCTAAAATTGAAAAATCCAAGGCAAACCCATGCTCCGGACTGAGTTGTTGATTTATCATTTATCGGCGCATAAAAGTTTCAGCGGGCTGTGTTTCGTATTCAACGCCAAGCGGGCACCTGCATGGTGGTATTCGCTCTATTGGACGCTGGGCTGCCAGTTTCCAGTGGGGGGTGGACGTAATGAGCGGTACGAGATGGCCTGATTTCAGCAACTCAATTGATTGAAAGGTTATAGCTCGTATTTCCCTTCAACACTTCATGTTTATCTTAAATCTCAAGTCGTTACTGCTATTAGCTGAGCTTCATGAAGGGTGAACCTTAGCCTATCTCCGACAGCCAAATAATGGCGATAAGCTTGCAAGGTTTACCCAGGCTGCCCATTCATCTAGTGCAAACGGGCTGCCACAAGGGGGATGGCGGGGTCTTCTTTACACTATACATATTCCCAAGAGCGTCGCAAACGAGAAACCATCCGTTCTTCATTGAGGCAGGCACAAAATGGATCCAAATGATGTTGTGTTTTCTCCCTATTGCCATTGCAGCCCATATCACCAAGATGAACGTTGCTGAGAGGTTCTGAATGCGCGCGATAGTCAACCGACTTTTTAGTGGACGACTAATAGCGCTACAGGACATTCGCCGCAAGACCTGTTGCCCACGGGTTAATACCTAAGGACTTCATTTCAATATTAGCCTTGTGGTTAATATAGATCAAGGTATATAGAAGACGCTTGTATACTGACCTTGGAACGTTTTGCCGTTTGTTATATGCCTACTATGGAATCGCGCGCGGCGCGTCGATATTCTTGCCCAACAGCTCCTGAGGAGTCGAGAATTTTACGCTTCCTCATGGGAGTTATCTTAATTCATAAGATAACCCAATCCATATGAGCCCCAAATTCGGATCCGAATTCTAGGTCTGATGAACCGGAATCACCAATTCAAGTCTGCCACTCTACTAGGTCGAAACTGCTAAGCAAATCCGAGACCCCGGTCGGCGCAGAGAAAACTGCTGTCTCGGCGTAGCCCGACAGCTCTGGAAATTGAGACATGCCCAAGGAGTCGGGTAATTCTTGCGCACCCTTCTGGCTGGCCTCAGCCGGGGCATCCTCTGACGTCTTCTCGGAGCTGTTCGTCATGGATTGGAAGTGATGCTGACACTCATCGTCGACTTGCAAGGTGTCCATTCCTTTCCATGGATTCTCTGCTTTACCAAAAACATCTGGTAGAAGTCGGTTCGCGTTTCGTTCGCGTCTCTCATCGCACAAGTTAAGGTTGCTCCGATCGCTGGCGGATGGATTGTCCGTCTTTTGCCTGTCATCTGCCGCCCGTGGGTAACTGATTTGCAGCGCAATGCCCGAGTCCACGGTTGGCGATGAACGAAGACTATGAGGGGCACTAATTTGGTCGACAGCCGCCGCACTGTCGTTTGCCCATTGATCAATTATACGTTGCAACCCCTCCCCGAGCACGTCCTTCATGAATGTAGCCAGATCCCCCTCTTCGCGCGGCAGATTTGAAGTGATCACGCCTCTCGCTTCTAGAAATTCGGTCAAAAGAGCGGGTCCTCGAGCTGTAACGAAGTCCTGGAAAACGCACAAATCCTCGGACATCTCCCTGTCACGGTAAGGCGTCCTTGGCCGCGGATGCGGGGAGAACAGAGTGTCAAAAACAGCAAACCATTGCTGTTCTTCCGGCATGGATGCTTTGACGCGTTGGCTGAGCTGCCTTCTCTGGTTCTCCGTGATGCCCTCGATTACAATTGAGGAGTTGTAAGTACAACTCCTTGACGTAATATGGTGGTCCTTCTCATCTTCATCCTCAAAGGTCTTTTTACATGTCGGACAATACATTGGTCTGCGATGGCAGCGTGACAAATGTTGCTTAACATCACGAACCCTAGCCAAGAAATACCTGTAACAATCCCGGTATCGTACTGGATCCTTCTTTGCATATGGACACGCAAGCCAAAGTCTACGATCCTGTGCTCGTCGTTTAGTAAGACTTCTTTGGCTTTGCTTTTCTCCAGCAGCAGTTGAGGCGCCGTCTGATAAACGACCACGTTTACGTGGCCGGTCAGCGATGTCAGGCTCATGATCAGTTGGTTCAATGGATATTTCTATGTTATCGATCACTTCAACGTCCTCATCCTGCTGGCACTCCTGCTGTGCCTGCATGTATGCCGCCATGACCACATGCAGGAACAAATCCTTCAACTTAAATAACGGGTGATCTTCTTCGATTGCTGGTGTATCCGCAGAACAAATTGAGTATGGTGTTCCGGAGTCTTCGGCTAACCGTAACGATGTAATGTCATATCCAGACCGACCCATCATTTTGCGACAACGATAGCCTTGCTGGACGACTCGTCTCTACGACTAGGCCATACTTGATCATTAACGAAGGATTCCACGTGACGATATCATACGAAGCTCGATCTAGTTCAATAGAAAATACATCCTGCATGGCATTGAGCGGAGGTTGGTAGGGACTTTGTTGGTAACCTAGCTCCGGAAGACCGCAATCACTCATAGCCCTCCACCGATTTCACCACACGGCGAGTTTTTGGTTAATGATGCGGCTCCGCATCACACTTATGCAGAGCACTACAGTGCTCTTGATGCATGTCTGTTCTGGTGACCCGGATCTTGGCTCTCAATTATTGGATAATATCCCATTCGCACCGCATTAGCACCAGTTGCCTTCCCAAGCGGGGCCGGCCGCATCATGTGCATATCCCATTGCCACCGGAAATGCAACGCGTCATCCAGGCCGCCGTCCTCCTCAAAGCCTCGCCGTCTACCTTCGATTCAAGCAGCGGCCTATCTCAAGTAGATCGTCTACTCCGATATTAGGTGACTGCATGTAAGAGTGGAATGCCGCGCCAGTCATCGGGATTTTGATTGTCTCATTCAACCCTACAGAACTGGTACATTTTTGAGTCATTGACAGGGGTGTATGCTAATGTTGAGTAATATTGTCGTTTGATTACCTTGAACTTGATCCTAGGTTCGCATTTTCTTGCTGATATTTACAGTTCGCACAACGAGTATGTGTGGCTGGTTTGAGCTGCAAGCCAACATGCATCACTGTAAATTAGATCGGCGAGTGAGCATTGCAGATGGTTTGCCACAGTCCAAAGCTGACTTCTCCCTAGCGGACATGTCTTGTTGAATATCTTTCCTTTGCATTTTTAGTTCCAAAAAGCTATTCTTTACAATTAAATATTCTAGAAAAATATTATTATTTTATGTTTAACGTTAACTAGCTACTTTTTTGAACATAAAAATAGCCATTGTTGCCGTGGAACGCCCATGACATAACAATGGGCCAACACAACTTGATGCTTACCCCTTATGTCTCGAAGTATGAAATTGCAACACCCCGGAATATTCGCGCTTCACAATCAATTGATCATTAGCGATAATTTCCGCTCCTCTCTCTTCAAGAAGGTACGGTAATAATGGCTATGGATCTTCTCAATGATCGCTCTGATCGCACATCGCTCAACGACGAGAATGGGAGAGGATCGAATGCTGAAGGCATTTTGTCTGTTGACTTGATGTGGTGCAAACTATTACAATCGTACTAATTCTATGAGTAGCCCACAGTCACGAAGACAACAATACCGCTCAAATCGAGGCAACCAAGTCTCGTCAAAGTTACTCTCCGAAGCCAGAAGCAAGCCACCTCCATAGTATCGCATGAAGTCGTAACTTCAGTGTCGCCAACTCGGGAAGTTCCCGTTAGTACGGAGAAACACAGCGAAATATCTCCCGCCAAGCATGAGTTGATGGTGCTCATCGAGCAGCCCACAGCGACGACACTTTACTTGGGTATGTTCGAGATTAGGAAACCTCTTGGTAAGGGCAAGTTCGGCCGCGTGTACTTGGCGCGCGAAAGAAGCCATGGTTTTAACTGTGCGCTGAAAGTCTTGCTCAAGAATGAGACATGCATTGGAAAATAGGCATGTATGGGAAAACATGCGCGACGTGAGGTTGAAATACAAAGTAATCTACGCCACCATAACATTCTGAAGCTATACGGTCATTTCTACGATAGTAGATGTATTTTCCTTATTTTTCAAAATCGCGGGTCAGGGCGAGATCAAAATTTCGGATTTCGGCTAGAGAGTGTCCATGCGCCAAGCAATCCTCCGCAAGACTTGATTACCACCAGCATTCGTGAGGATCAGGCTAAGGGTCTCACTCGCACAGCGGGTCGGGTGGCTTCGACTTTGTCCAGGTACATTTTGAGTAAAACTAATATGAGTCAAATTACTTGTCGTTGATCCTAGCATGAGATTACTTTTTTAGCAGATCCAAAGACTTCCGTATATGGTCAGGCACTAATAGGTCGTTTGTGGACTTGAGTGCACCGACTATATTTATCCGATATTCGAGTCGGTGTGGTTGAGCCTTCATCTCTATAGTCCAACCATTTCCAGTTTTCCGAGCGAATAGTCGGATGATACGTTATGATGAATGGCTTAAGATGAATGTTGCACATTTCTAGTTCCTGTTTAACCCAAGAAAGCGCGGAGGATTAGAAGCCAGGTTAAACAACTTTAAGATAAGAGGTCGAAAGATATATTGAAGGTCACACGAGGTTTAGCACATTATTCCTTGATGTAACCTACACTTGCATCTCTTCGCACAATGATGACAAAGGCTCAGGCACCTATTCATCTCCGGATTCTCTCAGCAGTAACACAGATAAAAAAAAATACTATGGAAATAAAAACGAACAGCAATAAATTTATACGGAAAATACCTAACCTACCCGAAACGTTCTTTTCTTATTTTATGTTGTTTTGCATGAATGTGTGCCGTAGTTCCGTTGGTAGTTGTGAGATATGAACTCTCAATATTGATGACATCATTCCTAGTGAAACAACTCGAGGACAAACGAATAATTGTAATACGATACATGACAAAAGTCACGTTATCCTCCCCAAAATAGAATACAACAATCGAACCGAGGCATAAAACTCGACTCGAAGTCAGGTGTCAATATTTCGTATACTACATGAATGTAAATGTATGTATGTACGGTACATCGTAGACTTGAAAGACTTGAAACCATCTTAAGCCTTGTCGGTAAGCAATCGAGTCGTAGTAACCAGAACTCGTGGTCAAATGATTGGTTCATGCAGGACTAATGCCCTTCCGAAGTATATTGATGCGCATGAGACATTAGCGCATGCCCCATGCCTATCTACAGTATAAAGCATGCTGTTGGATCTGTATGTATAAACTCCAAGTATGAATAATATTTCCGAACGGCCCCAATCTTTGTCTAATATAGACTTTAGGTACAAAAAAAGACGAAGGTTCAAGATTGTAAAGGCATCGCGACAGTAATGACATCAGTTCAATAAACGGCTAGACTCTTCTACTCCGCAATCTCCGAACGAACGGGAAGCTTCAAAGGCTAAGTGAACATCGAAGGGCGAAACTCGCCTTGTGCGACAGGACGCAAGGTACCCTGAAAGCTTATCTGGACAAGTACCTAACTTAAGACGAAATACGGGGTGGCTATGCAAAGTTTATAGTGGTTGTACATAGTGGTTTGTATGTGGTCCTACCGTATATAAGGTACAGTAGCGCCGGAGGGGTCAGCTGCTATCTATCCGTGCTATCCAGGTACCGGCATACGAATGTACCCTTCTTATCCTTATCGATCGCACTAACGTCACCCACCTATTCATTGATGCAACCTCCCAAAAGACAGGCTACCCACCTTCAAGACCCTCTACTAACTCTCCAACTTGGATCTACCCTTATTCCGTCTACAACGACGCCAAAAAACCAACCATCAAGCAAACACCATCGCCATCCAGCTATTTAATCTACAAGTCATTAGATAGAACTGCGAGCTGGTCATCCCAGTTGGGGTAACTCGGCCGCTTAAAGGGTCTCTTTTATTGTATTTTGTTCTTTAATTTTCTATCCCTATCATCTACATATCTGTTCAAGTAGGAGTCCTTCGGAACGTCATCACTTCAAAACCCGTCATCATGTCTGCAGCCCCTCCCAGCGCCCATATCGATGAGGATGTCCCTCAAAACGATGGATCAAAGCTTAAAACTTTCATCTCCATCTTGCGAAAGTAAGCAGCTGTCAACTTACCACCCCTTTTGGCCTTCATAAAGACAACATTGCAGGCAGCTCACCGCCACCATTGGTTTCCGTCCGGAATCGGAGTTGCTCTAAGATAAAGCACATGCTGTCCCTATACAAGTCTTATCACTTCTAATTGTCTATACTAACCTCGCTAACATGCCTTGTGCCTCAGATTCATAGGTGTTGCAGATCTCGCGGCCGTGCGCTTCTCTCTTCCATCCCAACTCCTCGAACCGACACCCAACCTAGAATACTGGAACTACCTCGACAACCCCAGCGCATTTGCAGCTATAGGTACATCAGACGAGCCTTTAGATCGCATGCTAGAAGTTTTACGCTTCTGGTTCACCAAGGACTTGAAATATGTTAAGGGAAAGCCATGCAAGCCGTATAACTCGTGTTTGGGTGAATTCTTTAGATGCAACTGGGAGGCAGAAGATAATGCGCCACGAATCGACACAAAGAGTTTAATAGCTGCTAGTAGTGGTAATGCCAGCAGCGCGTCTTCTGTCAAGTCAGCCAAGAATGGAGCTATTGATCCGAGAACCGCATCTTCCCTCTCCGTCGTCCAGTCAGCAAAAAATCCCACCGGTCCTACTGTTCGGATATCATATTTGACTGAGCAAACATCTCATCATCCACCTGTTAGCGCTTTCTACGTCAGTTGTCCCGAAAAGGGCTTGCATGCAAGGGGTTTCGATCAGATTAGTGCTAAGTTTACCGGTACCGCTATTAAAGTGTCACCGGGCGAGCACAATCTTGGAATTTTCATCACCCTCGAACGAAGAAACAATGAGACATACCAGCTGAAGCATCCTGCGGCACACCTTGGTGGAATTTTACGTGGTAGTCTAAGCGTCAGCGTTGGCGACTTTGCTTATGTTACCTGCCCTCAGACAAAGTTAAAAGCGATTCTGCACTACATCGAGGACGGCTGGCTTGGACGGGCACAGAATAAGGTCGAGGGCGTCATTTTCAAGTATGACCCAGATAAAGATGACAAGACACGCATCAAGGATGTACCCGACTCGGACGTCGTGGCGAGACTTGGTGGTGCATGGAAAGATAGAGTCGTCTTTACTCTGGGTCCGAAGCCATTGGTAAGACAATGTTGCGTCCGCCTCTATTTTCTTAACAAGGCTAACGATTGATATTACAGGATTCTCATCCACCAGAGAAGCAAATCACTATTATAGATCTTAACCCGCTTAATGTGGCTCCCAAGACGGTGCCACCAAAGGAAAAACAGGCAGAGAATGAGTCCTTGACTCTATGGGGCGGCGTGACCGAGGCAATATTATCAAAACAATTTTCGAAAGCTACCAACGTCAAGATAGAACTCGAAGAGAAGCAGCGAGAGAAAGCCAGAGAACGGGAGCGCAAGAACGAAACCTGGAAGCCGGTGTTCTTCGACCAAGCCACCGACAAGCGGGGTACCCCTGACCTCACAGAAAAGGGCCGCCAAGTCCTTGAGAGAGCTCAGAAGGGAGATTGGAGTCTAGAGGGTATCATTTAGAAGGGGAACAACAAACGCTTGTCGACTCGCTATTGTGGGGGATTAGAAGATATACTCACAGTGTAGGGTTATCGCCAGCGCGCCCTGCATCACATACATACAGTCTTTGGTTTGCGACACAACATTGTGCTTTTTGGATGGCTTCGCTCGCATATATACACGCATACACATATACCGATCATGGGGATAAGGCATAGCAGCTTTGGTCAAAGCCGTACGTGGAGTTCTGTGCATTCACTCAATGTCTCGCTTGCTTGCTTGTTTTTTTTACTTGTTTCACGGGTAGACACAGATTTGAGTTCTCAGGGGAGGCGTTATAGGAGCATGTAGAAGATGATAGATAGGTCTTCGCTAGCTGTTTGCTCACCAAGACATTCTACTATTCGTTGTACTGGTACTACTTTTAGTAATGAGTCTTGTTTGCTTCTTATTTGGAGATGAGCTGCGAATTTGCTTCTAATAGGATTATATACATATACCTACCTACCTTGTACACTGCGAACACTCCTTATATATACGTCTGTTATAATACACCCCTTTCCATTCCTTCTTGGCTCGGTTGAATTATTTTCAAGCGTCAAGTACTATTTAGATTTAGTAAAGAAGTGCCTGTAAGTTACCTACATAACCAACATGATCTTTTAACTTAAAATTTCATCTTAATTTCAACTATTTGGGTATGAATTGCTACTTTGCTAACTACTGGGGAGTTCAATCTAGCTTCACTCTCACCATAACCATCACCAACCCCTGACCTAAAAATCCGTACTAGTAGCAACATCCTCCTGCAACGCCAAATCCTCCAAGAACTTATCATTAGTCTTCCTCATCCGCTGCAGCGCATCCCGCCCAATCACAAGCCTCAACACCTTTCCCTTCAACCGCCCCGCCAAGCCCTCCCCAGTCACCGCCTCGTATATCCGATCCACCCCCTTCTCCGGATCCCCGATCTGCTTGCCGTTGTTGCTAGCGAACGCCTGCGACGCCTGCTCTACTACCGTCCCCGCGTAGCCCGCTGGTAGCGTTGTGGTAGGTGGGGTATACGCCGCTAGGAAGTTCGTCCGGAAGGCCCCCGGCTCCACGATCAGGACGGAGATGTTGAACGCGGAGACTTCGTGCGCCAAGGCCTCGGAGAGCGCTTCCAGCGCTGCTTTGGAGGATGCGTAGAGTCCGCTCGTGGGCCGCGGGTCTTTGGCTGCGATGCTGCTGACGTTGACGATGGTGCCGCTGCGCCGAGACCGCATGCCGGGGAGCGCGGCTTGGATCACGTAGAGGGGCCCGAAGAAGTTGGTTTGGAGTTGGAGTTGGGCTTCTTGGGCGCTGGGGGGTTGTTGGTAGTCAGTGCTGAGCTGGACTTGATGAAGGGAAGAATAGGTAGGTAGGTATGGCTTACGTGGCTTGCTCGACGGCGCCGAGGACGAAGAAACCTGCGTTGTTGATGAGGTAGTCGATCTGGCCGACGGCCTTGACCTTCTTGTCGATGCTTTCTTTTGGTTCGTTGAGGTCTAGCTCTATAACTTGGCCTCCTGCCGACTCGATCTGCTTCACTGCGTCTGCGGACTTGGTCTTGTTGCGGACTGTCCCTATTACGCGGTGACCGGCCTTGAGGGCTTTGAGGGCCAGGATGAGGCCAAAGCCGTTTGAGGCGCCTGTGATGAACCACACAGGAGACGACATGATGAACTAGGCGGGTGATATATTACTATCTAAGGTATTTAAGTCGGGCAATATAAGTTAGGACACCTGAGGTAGTAGTAGTTAAAATCAAGTTCACCCAGTTCGCGATTCTACATTAGTTATATACCTACCTAGTAATACAGCAACACTACATGGATTTATAGACGACCATAATAAGGCAATAAAATCCGATCGCAGCTAATATATCGCCGATATTGGAATTTAAACACCGATGATATGGAGCTTAGGCGTAATTACGCGATCAACTAGGTTAGGGGAATATACTCTATACGTGACGTTAGTTGCGGACTTAATGCCACCTGTATAGATAATTGTGGGTCTCAGCTTAGGAGGATCGAAAGTGAAGTCATATGTTAATATTTCCACCTGTTTCTACCTATCTCTCAACGGAACAAAAGAGGTTGGGTTTCGAGACGACTCAAATAAATATGCGTTTAAAGTAACTAGGTGCATAGAAGGAATGCAAATATAACCTCGTAGTTTAAAGGCGAGAAATTAAGCGGAAAGCAACTGTGATATTAATCCATTGCTTTATTCAATGGTGAGTTAACTAATGTATACGGATCTGCGGACTTATTTCTGAACCTCAGAATATAAAGGCGATTTTAAATATCGGTACCTACAAAGACCATCAGATTCTCCCATATTCTCCTGATGTATTTTAATAAGTAAAAAACCTTTGCATAAACATCACCGGTCTGGATGATATTGCCATAGGGAGTCGTTGTTTCTACAGCCAATATTGATGAACTCATCATGGCGGTGCGCTGACCTACCTATGTACCGACATGTACGTTTCCGGGTACGTTTCCGGGTCTCTCCCGTGCTGTAAGCTAGGGACGCCCTCCCCATTTTACAATGGAGCCAGACACCGAATAACCGCTCTAAAAACCGTCAATTCATCCACATTCCGGCGTTTCTAATTTCTACCTAATCAGGCCAAGTTCCATTCAACCTTCAATGCCTCGTCCCGACTTCAGCAAGCAAGCGACACCTTCGCAATCTGCACTCGCATCGGCGCTGGACTCCCAATACTCAGATGCATCGAGCACGTACTGGCCGCCGGGATGGTCCTTCGCCAAGTTCCGCGCCGCCACTAGCGAGGACCTCGTCGCGCTCCCCGCCGACGAGCTTGCAAAAATGCAGGCAGGTCTGCGCCAAGTACTCGGCGAAGACGGCGTGGGCAGGCTCGCGCAGCAGCTATTTCAGGAGGAGCAGCAGAAGAAGAAGAAGCTGACGGTCGAGGACGAAGGGGGGTCGTTGTCATCGTTACACAAGCCCATCGCTCCGAACTGGCTAAAGCATTGGAGTCAGCGACGGAAGGGGCAGGTGTGGGGCTTTGTTTGTTTCCGTGCCACGGACGAGGCGCGCTGGAAGGACTTTGAGGAGGAGGTGCGGAGGATTATCGATATGCAGTTCGATAGCGCCGCCGCGTCGGAGTTTTCTGATTATGAAGATGCGAGGGCGAAGTTTGAGATTCGTTGGATCGAAGATGACAGGGCTTCTACTGCTGACGCGGACGTGCTTCGGAAAAGATACGCTGAGATGAGGCCGGATCTGTCGTCAGGACTCGCGCAGGAACTGTTTCTGTGCGCCACGCCAGAAGCGGTGGACTCAGTTCTTACTCCTGATGCTGCGGGTCGGCCGACAGCTGATTCGAAATGGTGGCGTGCGGACGCGCCATTCTTGGTCGCTGTTGCTGCCGATAGCGATCCAGGTCTCGAGGAGGGGCACGAGGAGCGAGATTGGTTCCGACCGGTGTTCAAGGTGGCGGCTGAAACCTTGGTGGAGGAGCTGTGGTGGCTACTTGATTCGGATATTATGCCACTGAGAAGAATCACGCGTTATACGAGGGGATTGGGGGGACAGGCCGAGACAGATGGCGACGATCTGGACGAAATTTGGTGGACGACGAGCCCGTCCCCTGAACGACTGAAGAAGAGACGAAGATTTAGAGGATATTAATTCTTTTTCCTTCTCGCTCACTCGTAATTTCTAGAAAAGCTAGAGTTCTAATTCTCCGGGGGATAAACCACAATCTTATCGAGGTCCGCCCCTTTATAGTGAAACCCGTTAGACAGCCCACCTACCGTGATGGTGTTGTTCGATCCCTGCGCCAATGTTAACTGGAGCGGCGTACTGAGAATGATCCCCTTATGAGTATCCCTCTGGTACAGCGTTTCGACATTTTCCGTATCCCCGTTTACGACGACGCTGCTAATGCGACGGAGTTGCCATGAACCTCCGATTCGGTCCGGGGAGCCACCGGCTGTCGTAAAAGACTTTGTTAGTGATTTAAGGGTTATGACAAAAGAACCCGGAACTTACGTTGGTCTCCAAAGCCCATGTCATCGGTATCTTTGCCATTGTCAGAATATAAGTACCACAGAGCTTGATATAGGCTACTCACTTTGATAGTAGAATGAGACCCATTGAGGCTTGCCTGTACCCTCTATTCCATGGAAGGTGACCGTGCTATCGTTTCCCTCAATTCCAGTTAATATGACACCGCTACTAGCGAAGTTCTACGAGACGCAAAGTTAGCGAGGTTATGGTTCGATGCAGGGGAGAAAAAAAAATACCGCTTCTTGTTTAAATGCGTTGCCATTCACTGTTGCGTCTTGCGCGTGATATTCCCTGCCTTTAACGGGTTCCCAGTTGGCGGTTTTACTGTTACTCTCTATTAGCGTCCTCCATGTAAAAGCTGGAGAAAGTAATACATACACGTCTAAGTCATAGACGTCGTGCCATTCCAATCCAAGTGTTTTCTTTTCATCATCGATTGCAATCGGCAACCAAATGTATCGGCTCTCCCAGAGCGAATTAGAGTCCCACTTACAGGTTGTCAGGTTACACAGTCTTCTTCGTATATTTCATCAGAGAACACTACTTACCTGATCACCTAGATAGAGGTATGTCGTCTTTCCAGGACCTGTAATTCTTAGCGTGAAGCCAGACTGTGAATTGAAGGTTCGCGTGTTGAGTGGTGCGACGACCCACGGTTGTGACCAAGGGCCACTCAAGCTATCAGCTCGAAAAGCGACAACATCTAGGGGCACTGTTAATATGATCTCCTAATCATGAGCCAAGGGAAAAGCCACGTACTATTGGGCCTATATCCTGTCTTATGGCTCATTAACGCATAGTAACTCTTGTCCGTCTGGATGATAGTAGGTGCTTCGAGGTCATATTTGTCAAAACGGTGAATCACTTCGTCTAGTGCTGTGACGTCTTTGTTATACGAAGTCAGATACACATCTCGCCCTTCAGCCCTATCTCCGTTTGAATACAACGCGTACGTTCGACCATCCTTATAGTCAGTGAACATGCCGAAGTCTTGCGACCAATTACCAAGAGGAGCCGTAGCACTGACGAAGGTATACGGCCCCGCGATTGTATCTGCGGTCGCAAATCCTTGGAGAAGAAGCCCATAGCTAGAATTATCAGCGTGCCACCACATCTAACACACCACGTCAGCTTCGGTGGATTGGCGGGCAAGGAACCAGGGGTCACGAACGTGATATTTACCCGTTGACTCGCTGTACACGACCTTGGGCCGCTGGATAATGTTGTTCGGGGAGATGTAACGATGCCCCCGGACAGGTTCTACCCTCCTAATTAGCTTCAAAGTTTCCGGCTCCAATCACTCTTCTTTAACCCGCCATCATTACACTCACCCAAGGCAAGCCCGTGTGATTGCCATGTGGCTAGGTCAGGAGAGCTGTAAACAGAGACACCGCCGCCTTCCTCTTGTCCCTCGATCTTGTACTCCCCAAACCACCAAAACGTCCCGTTATCCAGAATGACGCTTCCCGCATGAGCATTGACTAAGTTCCCATCCGTATCACGCCATCGAGCGCCCGGTACAATGTACCCCGACTGCGCTACAGCCGCACTGAGTAGCAATAGGCCGCTGGAAAGCCACAGCTTCAGACCGAACATCTTCGTTTCACGGCCGACTTTGACTAAAGACGCGAACGCGACACTGTGACAAGCTCGGTGTGTACAAGCCCTACCACCCGAAGTTTATAAGTCTTTGCCAAGGCTGCGACTTCGTGATAATTAACCCCGCAATAACAGTCCAATTTCTCCGCATCGCTGTATTAACCCCCGCCACATTCGTCTTGGTTGACTGGGGTAGGGAAGAGAACAGCCTATTCGGGACATCTGAGTATTCTAGCTCTCTGGGTCAATATGAGGGTCTAATGTTAACGAATACTAAGGGGATTTGATTCCTAGAAGCTGAAACCATCGAGTTTCATATTAGTCGTCTACCTAATATTGCTCTGTAAAGTGGAAGCTAGATAGGCCAAGTAGACTCAATGGCGTACATTTCAATTCGCCTTGATAGATAGTTTGAAGCAACTGGGAGGGCTTATTATATGTGCAAATGTCATCAAGAGTCCTTGGTTTCTATGTCCGCATGTAATTGCTGTTCAATCGCGCTGACGTCCAGCTTGACCTGTCCAGTGCGGACTTGTTCTACGTCAGGCACCGAAGAGTGCTTTTGGCCTTCGAAGATGACATCTATCTCTTCCAGCGTCCTGCCCTTAGTCTCCACCCAGAAAACAGCCTTGAAACAGCAAGGGAAAATCAGCGACATAGAAACAGGCGAGTTATGTTAGGTAAGGGGATGAATGCTCACAATAAGTACGGCGATAACGATATCCCAAGACCCGTTGACCATATACATTTTCCATCCGATGTTGTTGAGGCCTATAGGCATGATGTACACGAATACGCATCTAGCAAGTTCGGTAAGTATTAGTGGTACTTAACAATTGAACGGCCGGGGGCATACGCGAGAAGATTCAGTGCTAATGTTGAGCAGGCAAGGCCATTAGCACGGATAGAATACTATTTCGTATGATTAGCAACCCTCATTATGAACCTCTCTCCTTAATCAGTAGACCGAAGAATTAGGGGCACGAACTATAAACGGATTAGTATATAGTAGAGACACGATGATAAAAATGAGGAACTAGTGAGAGTTCGTTAGGTTGTTGGCTTAGAGATCACATTGACATACCCGAGAATACTTCCGGTGGATAAAGGTAAAGTAAGGGAGTCCAAGCGACGGAGTAAAATCCCTGGAACAGGAACATGACTGCGACATTCCCGTAGATAAGACTGCTAGACGCATTTGTAGGATTGTCGGCATACATCTTGGAAAGGCCTCCGATGATGAATAGACATATAATGAGGAGGGTCTGAGAGACGAGAGCAGTAGGTTTTCGACCCCAGCTTGCCACGAGATGCGTTCCAGTAAGCGCACATGCAAGGCACCAGACGTTTAACACGACGTTCTACCTAGTATTAGCATAGCTTCGAACGATATGTGAAGATAAAAAGGAGAACCCACGGCCTTTAATTGGTCAGTCGAGTCCGTGATCCCCGCGGTCTCGAGTTCAGCACCTAAGTAGTACGAGGCGATGATGTTTCCGGCGATGCAGGAAAAGGGGCCTGCGGACATCCCAATAAGAAGCCGCTTCCTCGCAGTGGGGGTCTTAATGATCTCCTTGGGGCTCATTGTTCGTCCCTCTTTCTTCTCCCACTCGAGGGCGTCCAGGATCTCCTTGTACACAGCGACCGCGACGGGATCGAGGATGTCCCCATTAGAATTAGTCTGGGCCACCGAGGTTCTCGCATATTCAAAGTATCCTTCGTGCACCAACCACCTTGGTGATTCAGGTCTATTCTACGAGTTAGAATCGTAGGATACTGATTCTGGAAGTAGGCACCGGGGCTTACACGAACGGCAGGATCACAATGCAAAGTATGGAAAAGATCCCTTGGATCAGTGATGGAAGCCGCCACGCCCACTAAATACCTCGTCAGCACGGGAGGCAGTTTAAAGACTCTCGAGTCCGAGTGACACTAGCGACTCGAAGTATTATCTTACTGTTGATTGCCATTGTCCGGTTCCGAGTGTAATTCCAGCAGCAATTAAGGCGCCGACGCTAGGGGGTACCAGTCAATATCCCAAGCGCCGAAATTCTCATACCAGGCTACACTCACTAGTAAAAGTCATTTAGCAATCCGACACCCCAGGCACGCCACCGGCTGGGATATGCCTCGGACAAAAACACGCCGGAAGAGACGCCCGAAATGGCGCTTCCAAGGCCGAGGATGATGCGGCCAATAACGAACATGGCAATGTTCTGCGCAGCGGTCTGGATAGCAATGCCAACTAACGTGATGACGGAGGACCAGAAAATCGCCGGACGACGTCCAAGCTCGTCGGTCAGAACGCCGGAGACAATGGTCCCAAAAGTGCAGCCGATGAACACGGATGCCGTATTGAGGCCCGTCGTTGCCGGATTTAGATGGAAATAGTCCGTGTATACGGGTAGAATATTCAACCCGTTAAGCATGGAGCCGTCATATCCACCAGTCTTCGACGAAGAGAGTCAACATCAGCTAACAGCCGACTTTAGAATTGGGGTCCATGCTTACGGCAGATTGAACGATTGAGCAGAACATCAACAAGACTGACACCATTACCGTCGATTCCGGCACCCATGCCGGCAGCCACGTTCCGGTCGGCGTCCGTTTCAACATCGCGTAGGCCTTTTCTTGATCGGCGAGATCGCTCGGATTCGGAAGATGAAGTGATTGAACATAGGGAAAATATCAGAAAATATCATGCATGCGAGAACCACAGCGGGATTTTATTGTCTTCTTTGTCAGACCTGTAGCCAATCCATGACTGGACAGCGGCGTGAGGAGTCGGGACAAGGGACCCGGGAGATAAGGACTGTCACATCATCGCATCGTCCTGATCTCCAAATATTGATGATTTGGGAAGGATTCAAGATGCTCTAGAACCAGGGACTGTTTGCCTGCGTTTAACGTTACACTCATGGCTAGGTACACAGTCATGTGGGTGTGGGTGTCCGACTCTCCATTGGAAAAGCACAAGAGATCCTAATCCCCACTATGGCTGACGTTGAACAAGTGATAAGGACCCCGGACAAGGGTATTAGCTGACTAACCACACTGGATTCGAGCTTATCTTGCTCAGAGATTCACGTCTTATCAAGCCACTCGCAAGCTGAGGCGGAGGCAGAGGCCATCCTCTAGTACTCCGTTTGAGTCTCGTCGACTTTTGCTAGAGACTATTATTCACAAGCTTAATGAGAGGGGGATTACTCTAATAGTCCATTTCGTAGCGCTAGGGTCTCCATCTCGGGCCTCATATTCCAAGATAAAGCTCGAATGAATGGATAATACATGATGGGAGGATACCTAGAATACCCTTGTTAGGTGGCTGTAAGCCACTAATCCCATTTTTATCGTCTCTCCAATCTATCCGCAAGGCCTAAGATTCCCGGTCCATATCATGAGTTACCATCTATGCAAGTTACGGCGCCAACCATGCGATTCCAAAGCCGGCGTAAATCACAGCATCATGTCGTAGCACCCAACATCACACAGCAGCCTCCTTTGTCCACGCCGGTGTATCTCGAACACTAGGCCCAGCGGCACCTTTCTCCGGGTCTCCCGATATCGGGTTTTCGCCAACTTCCTTCCCGAACGTTGGCTCCGTGATAGTCTGTTCGCCCTGCCGACCCTCTTTCCGCTTTCGCGCCCTTGCGGCCCGGCGCTCGTTCTTCTCCTGATCCTCGCGCATCTGCCGGATGATGGGGCTCTTGGCACGAATCTGGGCGCCGTACCGGTAGAAGATTAGGGGAATGGGAATCATAGCTGCCTCTAACAAGCCGAGCAACGTGCCCGCCCACTGGGGTGAGAGCGTGGAGTACATGGACGGTCCGGCCAGAGGGAGGGTGGCACCGAACACGCTGCGTGTCACAGCATTCCCCGCCAACGCCGATGCAGCATAAATGCCGTAGGCGCCAGCCAGGTAGTTGGAACCGTATATGAAGCTAAGCGCATTGCCACAGCCAAACGGTATGCCGAAGGCGATCGGGACCGCCCAATGGATTGTTCCTGGAAGACAGGTCCAACTGAAAACCAATTGGCCGATCGGGACGAGTATGCTCCCGATGATCATGACGCGTGCTGTTGCTTCGGGAGGTACTCGACCTGTTAGGGGGTCCTTCGGGTGCGAGTTGATGATCTTTCGCCAGAATGGTTCGCCAAGAATAGCAATCATACTGCCGATACCAATGCCCACGAATGCAAGACCGGTAATTCCCGGGCTCCATCCACGATGTTGGGAAAAGACAATAGGATACGCCACGAAGCACAAGTAAAGGATTCCGTATATGAGCGAGATCCTAAGATGAAGCATTAGCAGAAGAGGTGGTCTCAATAAAGCCGAGAGATACCTACCATATGTTGAAAAACCATAGGATTGGCTCTTTGAATGAGAGCGCAAATGGTCGCAACAGATTGATCTTCAACAGGGCCGCCTTGGACAATTTCTCATCGTAGCGACACCACCATCTTTCGTCCTCCATTTCCTTCCGTATCCTCGCGGCCTTCTTCTGGAGAATGATCGGAGCGTATGTTTCTTTGGGGAACATCATGCTGGCAGTTGCAACTCCAGCTAATATTAAAACCAACCAATTATCCCATCGCCAACCAAGATACTGATAAACAAATCCGCCGATCACGGGTCCAGTAACGGGTCCATTCAAGGGCGCTATGGACCACAGCGACATGACTAGAGCGCGTGTCTCTTCCGTCGAGATGTCGACCACGGTTCCCGCACTATTGGATACCATCGCAGAGCCGAACATCGCCCTAGAGCTTGAGTTAGTGCGACTTCGGAAGAAAATCCACTGCATTATCGCTTCCAACGTACCCGAAGAATCTGACCACAATAATTTCCGCCAAGGACGTCGCCAAGCAGCATGGAATAATCAGAAGCGTGAAGCAAATCATGCAGAAAATGTACACGGGTCTGCGACCGTATAGCTCGCTCGCCGGCGCGACGAGAAGACTACCCGCGGCAAGTCCAAGCAGGTAAGTGGTGACTCCCAACGTGGCAACAGTGCTAGAGACGTTGAACTCCTTCATTAAACCCGGGGTCGACGCCGTGTAACTCGTGCTATAGAAAACCACGACCCACGTCGTGTAACTGATAGCGAACACGATCCACGCCCGGTACCACACAGGCCAATTCCGTGGATTTTCCGGGTCGTCGTCATCCTCGAATACGACCTCGAAGTCTGGCGGCCGCGACGCTGAGCTCCCAATACTGGTCGTTGTGCGAATACGGGTTATCTCCTCGAATACCTCCTCGCCGGGCGAGAGCGCCAATTCCAGCGGCGACAAGGGATCAGTGTCGTCGGATGCGTTAGACGCGCTTCTAGAGCGACTGCGCGCGTCCTCCTTCTTTTCCTGCTCGAGAGAATCCTCGCGCGACGTCGCCATGTCGCGGGCGTCTATGCCCTCGGACTCTCCCTTGTCCTCGCCAAGCCGCTTCCCCGGGTCTATTATCGGGTCCGCCATTTCTAAGTTTTCGGAGGGCCCTGATGTATTAGCGGAAGGAAAAAAAGCCACCCGGGTGGCTTACAGGAGCCCTTTCTCTTCCCTATTCGTTGCTTCGTATAATGAAGCCAATCGGGAAATTCAAGACTAACGACGGTAAATTTGAAACAATATACAATTCAAATTTACCATGGAGCTACCCTTTCAGAGAGAGGGGGCTCTGGGGTGAGTGAAAGGAGAATTGCTAGTTAACAGCAGCAGCGGGACGAAAAAGCCGGCAAATTGAGAAAACAGGCTGACAAACGGTTGTGAACTAAACTCCTATCACCGCAGCAGCACCGCATTCTTCCTAGTATGGTGAGATCCAATTCTAATTCACCGGTCGATTTTGCCTAGGTGGACAAGTGTGCGCACACAGTAAGTGGCATTGATTAGTAAATAACCGCCTCGGAAGTAGGAAGCTCTAGACTATTATGTGACTGTAACGGTAGCTAGCTAGATGTAGCTACCCCCTGCCAGCTTGCGCAAGACGCACGGTTGTGTGATGCGTGCATAGGATTCCGTCGATCCTCTTTGCGCTTTGGGAGAGGGTAAGTGTTGATATTACTATAAAGACATAAGGGTTCCATCGGCTCATTGGTTCCCAACTCGAGCAGAGCCCCGTCTCTTATGGTAAACCTTGCAAGCATATGCATATGGCCCGTCAGGTTGGGCGGCAGATGTCTGACATGCGGGTTGGGTGCGCTGAGGGGGGCCACGGGAAATGCTTCCTAGCTTTTCCAGAATCCATCTAGCTCTCCACCCCTGCAAGCATCGATATAGTCGCGAACGAGCCGAAAAGCGCGAGCCGGATTCATAGCCGACGGTCGGGAACAAGCAATATAGCCGATACTGGTATATATTTCCTGCATTGTCCGTATAGAGTCGTGTCTCCGTTATAATCGACTCTTTTCATCATTAAATCAGATGACTTGTCTCGTAGCTGACTCTTCAGCTTTCTCATCAGATGTGAATCTCATTCAATTTCTTGTTATCGACTTTCTCAGCATACAAATATCGAGCCGAAGCCGAAGTAGCGTTGGTCATCATATACACTACTATGGAGCTTAGATAGCCGCCGGACTATTATCTTAAACAAGCATGCGCTAAGGCTCCATGGGGAAGGTCGACGGGAAGCTCCACGGAAACAAACATGGGCAAACGATCGAAAATCCCAGCGAGCCACGACGTCGACCCATATTATCATACCATCCCGCTCAAAGCTTGAATTTGGTTTTGCTCTCCTTGTTATTATTAAAAGATCCTGCCCCGATGCTATGGTAAAGGAATGTTGGAAGATGTAATATTGGCGAGATAGTAATCAGAAGTACACCCGTTACAGAAGACAGATAAGCACACTAGGGAGTGAAACATCATCGTTTCGGCTAGACCAAGAAAGCCCTAAAGCTAGCATCCTTCCGCCGACCGAACTCACCGAAGCGAAATTTACGTACAAGCGAAGGACAGTGCTAGAATAGCGCCAATCCAATCGAAATTGCAATACTAGGACTATTACAATTGATTAATCCTTGAATAAATCTTCGAGTAAGTTTATAATCTCGGGGATAGCTACCTATAGATTCAGCTTTAACTTGGAGAGTACGTCATTGTCCCGTGGTGAAATCCTTCTCTACGTAAGACCCGATCACATATTAATTAAAAATTTGGTACGATTATTATGTAGGTTGAGCGTTACTATCGATCCCGAGACGCATAGTAGATGGTAATATATTGTATTCTTAGTCGAACCGATACGACATGAATTATGTAGGGAATGCACCTATCAACCATGGTTGTCTCAGTCGATCTGTTCGCATAGATATTTCATGCGGGAAACGATATGACCATACAGAACCAGTCCAGACTCGACTAGGTGGAATATCGAACCCGAGCGTTCACATAAGTACTTGGTCTTCCTTACCAGCTTAGAGCTCCATAACACTACTGACTTATTCGAAATGTCTCCTTAGAATTGTGGAGGAGATAGAGTCTCGGAAGTGCATAGGATCGGGGAGGACATAAGCGGGGGAAGCCGCCTCCGCATGGACTCCGTCATGAATGTCTCCGGTAATGGAAGTAGTATAAATCTCACTCCTCTCACCGAGAACTAGCTCACGCGCGCCACTTCTCATGCATCTCCGGGCCGCTCTCCAAATACCTCCACAACGGCGCACCCTGCTGACAACATCTACCATCTTCGGGCTACTATACTACTCCCATGTGTAGTAAGCAACGTTCTCGGGACCTTCTTAACTTCCACCCATTGGAAATCAGACATCCCAAGCGCGGCACGGCTCCCCTCGAAGGGAGGATGAAAAGAAGAATGGAAATAGATGAAGCCGGGTAAGCAATCTTAAAATGCTTGGAGCAACGACATGACCGGTGAAAAGGTAAAGTAAGGGAGAGTTATCACGTCACAGCATACGGCAATCCGCCGTGTCTTCGCCCATCCAATCGGGTCCGGAAACCCCGCTTTCATGTTCCCCGCTGTGCGTCTCAACGGCATATCGATCCGGATTATGAGTATAAGGACGTCACCATGCGTTTCTCCAACTGCAGGATCCCGAAACTCGGCAGCGATGCCGCGTGGATAGGTGGGTATGTGTCGCCTCTTGGCTGAAGAACCAAAGACGAAGCTCTGTCGGGCACCACTAAGCATAGATCACGATGGCTTCTTTCTCCACCACCCGAACCGCGCCTGAGCTGTCGCGTTTCAGGAGCGACAGTCATAGTGACCAATAGTAGAAATACAGGAGAATCAGTGACGATTCCTCAAAAGATGCTGCCTGTTTGCGTTGGCTTAGGCAAAGCTGGTCGGTGCCTGTATTAACGGGTTAAAAGGTCAATTAGGTATACAGTGTAAAATCGTTGTGTGATTAGCGGTCAGCTTCTATCCTAGTAATGACTCACGACAGATCTACTCCCGGCTCGTCCCGCGATATTAAATCATTCAGGGGATACCTGCTGTAAGTATTGCTATGCCAAATCTGTATAATTAATGTTATTATCGAATAACAAATGTTGGCTTTAGTTTTTATGAAGATAGCTCCTGTTTGCTTGATGAAATTTGGAAACGAATTGCAGTAGGTACTTTTATAAAGATGGCTCGATTCATTAGGTTAGGAGGTAATTAATGTCAATGCCACCACACAATATAACCGCACTATCATTTCCATGCCAATTCATAAATTCGATATTCAATCCATCGAGATTGGGCATGATAGAGTCGAGTTTGCTAGTAAAATGTTATACGCATGAACATTTTTTCATAAGAGCTGCTGAGACGCATCCATGGTGGGGGGATTCTCAGACATTTTAATGGGGAACAATTGGAGAAAGCCCAGAAACGTCCCTGAAAGTTGGAAACGATTGGCTGTCAGACCGCGGGGCATTTGGAGCTATACTACGCTAACCCACGATAGGAAATGTGTAAACAAGTCGATATTTCTAGGGGATCATCCCCACTACGAGATCCAAATAGGCGGAATGGACCTTGTTTACTCACAGTGACCAAGACGCGACCTTTAAGAGGGTTCCCGCGTGCAGATAAAATATCCTATTGGGCTTACTCGTATCCATTTCACTGCATTTCAATGCATGTAGAATTTTGTAAGCTTATCTTGTATCGTGTTGTCGTCTTAAAAAGTCAACCATCATCATAACTGCAAAATGGTGGGACAAGACCTACCTATTGCGCTTCGCCGCACGCCGCGATCCAGCGTCGGCGGGGCTAGAGCCTCAGATCCTTCGCGTTCAGGAATAACCGCGACAAGTTTGAAGACCCCAAGTAAACCCAAGTCCAAGAAGAGAGTCCGGTTTTCAGACCCCGGCCCAGACATTGACCGCCATAATGAATCGTCAACAACAGGCCTAACACCCATGGTCCGCCGCGCGACTCTCGGTGTTGCACCATCGCCTAAGCGGAGGCGTCACTCAACACCAGTTCGACAACGACCATACCCAGAAGAGGACGAAGACGAACTATCCTGCAACAATAATGGCAGCAGCAATGAAGTTCGTTTCCTATCGCTACGCCAGGTCCTCGATGACCGCGTCAAGCGGCGTATCCGAAGGAACGGGCTGAGCGAGGAGATGAATGCTATCACCCAGGAGAAGCGGCGGCGGACACAGGACCACAAGGCCGAAATACAACGCCTACAGGAGGAGCTAGCAGAGAAGGACCAGGAGATCGAAAGGCTACAGAATACAACGACCTTCCACGATACGGATCGGATCCTCGAATTAGAAGAGGAGATAGAATCACTTAGGAATGAGCTACATAACCGATCTAGTCAAAATGCTGATCAGACGAATTATGACTGGACGTTGGCTGCCAGAGACCCATTCTCTGATAGCTATATGGACGACGACGGGGAATTTGGCGATACCACGATGGCGGATCTAGTATGCAGCACGCCGTCGAAAACGCGCGCGTCAGCATCTTTCCCGACGCCGCCTTGCACTAGTCCGACCCTGCCCTCAACACCTCATTCTATGCGGAGAAGCGCTCCTGTGACGCCTCGATCCCATATCGGGGTGCAAGCGTCGTTCCCTGACCCGGAGAAAGAGGCTCTTGAAGCCGAGTTGGAATCCCTTCGCCTTGAGCTGACCAAATTGACCGGCGTGCTCGAGACCCACGAGGCCCTCAAGACACGTATCGCGAGCAAACTTACCGCAGTCAGCACCCCCGCAGAACCAGAAGAGGGCTCAAAGGACGTAGAGGCGCATCTCGACTCCGTGCTCCAAGCCCTCTCAGACCGCACAGCAGCCCTCCTAGACCTAAACTCATCCCTCAGCTCCCTGGGCTTCCCAGGCAACGGCGCAAGCGAGATCGTCACATCCCTCACAGGCGCCTTCCGCTCAGCCCGTCTAGAGCTCGAGTACCTGACCCCCGGTGAACTCACACTCCCCCTCTCCTCGCGCGGCGCCGAGGTCCTCGACCTCGTGCTCGTACGGCTGCGGGATCTAGCGCGCCAGGTGCGCGAGGACGAAGACGCCATCGACGAGTACCACGCGCTCGAACTATCCCTGCGCCAACAACTCGGCGCGCGCGTCGACGCCATGGACAACCTCCGCGCGCAGCGGGACCAGGACCGGGCGTCGCTCCGGGAAAAAGACGACCGCATCTCGGACCTGGAGGTGGGCGTCGAGCGGCTCAAGGGCGCGGCCGAAGGGTATAGGCGCGACGTGTCGGAGCTGGAGACGCTGGTGCAGCGCATCGAGGACGAGAGCAGGGCCACTTCCGCGCGGCTCGCGGCCGAGATGGCGGGCGCGCAGGCGGAGCTCGCGGACAGCAAGGCCAGCGTCGCGAAGCTGGAGGCCAAGCTCGCTTCTGTGCGGGCGCAGGCCGAGGAGTTCAAGAAGGAGCTTGCGGATTTGCAGAAGCGCAGGGCGAGCGAGGTGCGCGCGCTGAATAAGTACCATGGCACCGCGCTCGCGGTGCGGGACGCGCGCGTCGTGGAGCTGAGGCGCGGGATGGATGATGTGAGGAGGAGCTTGCATGAGGCCAACTCGACGATCCAGCAGTTGCGTGTGGAGAACTTGGGGTTGAGTCGCCGGGCGGACGAGGAGAAGAAGCGTGCTAAGGAGGCTGTTGATTCGATGAAGGCGGAGCTCGAGCGTGTGCTAAAGATGAGCACGGAGTTCTTGGCTACACCTGATAAGGAAGGGAATAGAGCCGTAAAGAGAGGTGTTGATGACGAGGAAGGAGAAGGAGAGTTTGAGGATGGAGAGACTACCACGCCGGAGGGAAGTCCCCTGAGAGCTGGCGAGTACCTCTCGAGTGGGTTGGCGAAGACGGGGAAGGCAATGAAGAGAAGAAAGTATGACAGTGGGTTAGGATTGCTGGATGAGGACGAGGACGGTTCTGTTGAACTGGTGTGAAGGCCGTGCTTGAAGCGGCTCAGATAACACTCTTTGACTCGTTGTATTCTCTTTGTACATCACTGTTTACTATCTACCGGTGTCGGATCTAGAGGGCGAATGTATGGAACTAATATCGGGAAGGGTGTATAACAGTATTCTGTACTGATATGATGGCGTTGAATTACACCTACGGATCAAATCTACCTTTTCTTATATTGCTACTAATCTCATCAAGTACTTATCTCGTTCATGGAACGGTCATTTTCTATTGGTTTTATGTCTACTGCAAATAACTCTTACACTCATCACTTAAAACTCGAAGCGACCATTTGCTGTCGAGTCTGAAGTTGCCGCACCTCATCCCAGGAGTATCTAGGTAGACTTGATATGCCCTATCTCGAGGGAACTAATAGAGCACGAGATGATGATGGCGATGCAATTCATTTACCAGACTTAGCGGCCCGTCCGACGTTCACTCTCCTTCTCTGTTGATGACATCAGCGCGAAAGATGGACATCCGGCCGAACTTTCACCTCCTGAGTCGAGATTCGTACGAAATGACATCGCTTCGCAGCCGACTTAGTTTGAGTTGCCGTTGTGTTAAACACGAGGCTCACATCCATTACCATGGTACTCACCGCTCCTATTCCAAGTTCGAATGACGAACGCTGTGCAGATCTTCAGGGACATCAATTAACAAGCGTCTCATAAGCATCTTGTCCTTCAAATGTTTGGCCCCTAAACGATACCGGCCCCAGCATAACCCGCGTGGGAGTGTGTGTAGTAGGAGCTATAGCCATGGATAATCCGTTAGGTAAGCCAGGGAGGTCATGTCTCTGTACCGGTACAGAGCGTTAATGTATAGTCGACTTCTATACACTTTTGACCACGCGTCTATATCCATCCTGCAGCCAATATTCAATGTCCGCATACGAGCCTGAGAGCGGCAGGCTATAGACATAAACAAGGCACAATGCTAGTCAACGACTCAGATGGTCTCAGCGACATATCTCGTGTTGTGCTACCGAGCGCGGCTGGCAAGCCTGGGAATAGCATCAATTCTGCAGATCTTCAAAAACAATATACTATTGCAGGGTTCTCCTTAAGGGGAAATAATTCACGATACCCTGATTCTTGGGACCTGGTCAAATCTACGGTTACATCGTACGATCATGCAGGATCCAGCTCGCCCCAGGGGTCAGATGTGCGCGCATGTGCGCGAGTCTGCAAGAAGACCCTTTCTACCGTTCTTGGGGGCCTGCCAAGGGGTCACAAGGAGAAAAAGGTTTTTGAACAGCTTCGAGAAGAAAAGGAGAAAAAAATTCAATAGACTGCAATAATGAAGGCCTGTTAAGGGTTCCTAGAGACGGTTCCGGCAAATATGCCCGGCCCCCATACGGATAATTGGCAATGATCGGCACGGTTGTCAGGCTCGGCGTGGCAGTGCAGTTACGTCTACCCGGCGCACGACGGGATGATGTAAAAGCGCATATGGAGGTTGCCGCGTCCAGGAACGTTTGTGCAGATACAACGGGATGACGAGATAGGGGTCCTACAACCCTACTACATTCGGTTGAACACGAGGTCTTATGCATTGGCGAGTCGCCGCCCTGATGATCCTTCAACGACGAATAATTCTACGCGCCAACGCGACGCGACAGGCCATTATGATGATAATGTTTCTGTGGCGAATATCATACCTTGGGTATTTTTTATGGCACCTGAGGGTTGATCCCTGAGCCTCGTGCCTGTGGGGTGGTGCCACAAGGTGAAGCAATCTTGATACTTACGATTACCCGCTCTAAGCTGAAGTGCTGGAGGGTTACGTAGTGATATGAATTTTCCGTCCAATGGTGCCTGGAATTTTATCGAGAGAGTACCCAACTTGGCGCATACTCAGTCGGTGTCCATTCTCGTTTGAAAAGCGATTGATACGTTAATCGACTCAAGGATGAGTATCGGGAAGGAATGTCCGAACGGAACTTTCCTTAGGGTCTGAAGCCTTTAACGTGGGGATGGCGAAGGGCACGGACGGAAGAAGGGTTGTGTGTCTCGGCCGGAAGTGCCACTAGATGGCTCGGCCACACACAGAATCAGGCGTTGTGGCTATAAGCCACAGCGCCTTGTAAATCATTGCACATTAGTTTACGATAACGCCATAGACGCTGTACGCCGGTTACCTATGCGCTGCCCCTAAAGCTGAGCTGCAGAGTAGGTATCCAGAGTGCGGCAGGACTATATTCTGCATGATAAGTAGCTGCACGGGATGCATGGAATGCAACGTAAAATGTGCCGCCTATCTCATCCGCGGTATTAAACTCGGTCCCGTGCTCATTGGGGCCTAAGGGACGGCGCATCGTTAAAATTAGACAGAAGTTTGTTCTGTTCGGGAAGCGCTCCGGTGTAACCCTCCGATTACAGTTGCTCGACTGCACGGATAGCTCAACTATCTTTAGACATCGAAATTTGATGGTGTCTCGTAATAAAGTCATGACAGTCATGAAAGTCAAGGAATAGCGGCAAGGTACTTGGGTTCCTAGAGCGAAAGAGGGTAATGTCAGGGAGTTCTTCGGTTCCCTCCCTGCATATATCGGAGATGACCCCGTCAATGATATCGCAGTGCACCCCTTCTTGAGATGGTTGAGCAAGGCTGAGGCCAAGAACGAGGAGTTCGCACAAGGAATATCTCGGTAGATCTACAAAACGAAGCTTTAGGCACTCGTTGACACGAGGTAGATCTGTAGATCTCGTCAATTCGCCTATTTATTGTAAGGACCCTTTTTTGACATTTTTTGTCGCATAAGTGGTTCTAGTGACATAGGGTTTGTCATCAGTCGTTGATGGATCTCGAAGAACCGGGAATATGTGAAGGTGACGATGTGCCCCATCCACGGCCAATAGCACGCTGCACAAGTATGTCGCCGCCATAATAATAATACATCACCAAATCGTCAGTACACAACTTAGGGAGATTTTATGACCAACCACAACGAACGGCTGACGAAGCCGTACTTAAAAAGGAAGCGGTAACGGTCGGAAGTTGCATTATTACAGTACGCTCGGCCGGTGATGTGACCCTGAACCCGGTACTAACGAACCAATATCCCGTAAGGAATTAGTATGTTGGTAGCTGTGGAGGAGAGGTTGCATCGCAAAGCTTGGCATGCAAGACAGACCATAGAATTTGGCCAGTGCATAAGATAATAGCGAATAGTGTCAAGTAAGATGCACGAAGTAGCTGTCGAGGTGGTTAAAGGAATGCTGGAATGGCAGCTGACTAAACCTATTGAGTCGGTCTAGTAAGCAGCCTTCGAACGAGCTATTGAGCCGGACACAGCCGCCGAGCATTGCAATGCGGTCAGGATCCGAAGTGGTCCCCTTTGAAGGGAGCACGCCGGTACCTAAACTCAGGCTGAGGTATCAATTAGGAAATCTTATTGCTGAGGTTAATATGCAGTCATGTCTAGATGCTCTTATATAAGTAGATGTGTTGGTCGAGAACCACCCAGTCATGGAGCCACAATATCCATCAGATGATGCCGGTATTCTGTGGATTCCTCTTATGGACCAGTCGGAATGTTTTCTGTTACGCTGTAAAGTGTAGCCTTACTGCATGGGCATTATGAAATGCTGCTACAGTTTCAGTCATCAGGTCTCTCCTGTCTTACTATTGGGGAAGCTTCTGTTTCATGTAGAGACTAGTCCAATGCAGGTCCTCAGTTTGGCCTCCCATGCCACGTAGGCGATAGCCAACCGGTTGGCTTTGTAGAAGGTTTACTATTAAGCTAGTCGTACAATATGCAGATTTTCTGTAGGAGGGGTTGCAAGAGCATGGCCGCATGGTCAACGGGAGGGTCTATGCAATGAAGCGGTGAAAGCACGATAGCCCGGACAAGCTGTGTCGATCCCGAGCGGACGTGGCTTCAGAATGCCGGACTCGACAACAGTAAAACACAACTAGTCATGCGAGACAGCGGGGACATCCGTTATATTCTTCTAATTCGGACCAGAGGAATAAAAATGAGGACGAGAGGAAATTGTCTTCCACACAATTGCGCCCGGGCAGGCAGCGCAACACTCCCGACGATAACACCCGGGAATCATAGAATAAGTCAATACTCTGTATACACGAGACCGGATCATGTCCCCGGCGTCTTCGCCAAGGGAAAATTAGTTCGCCCCTTGAGGATCCGAGCGGCTTATGATATCAAATATCGATATGTGGGAATTTGAGGATTTGACTCACTGTGTCATTGGATTAATGAATTCGTTTTGTATCTGAATAATACTGAGATTGGCGCGAATCGTGGCTTGGTTCTTTAGTTGCCATAATAAGCACCCCGGACTCTGATCCGACTTGAACTGCCGGCATTGGCTTTTGGTATGTAGCATTCTACTCTCCAAGTCAATGCGGCTGTTAACGGGAGTCGAGACCCGAATACTACTACGTATAAACCAATAAGTTGCATGCTGAGAGGTTATGGTGAAGATTAAGCAGGTACACAACTCGCAATGCCGACCTGGATTAAAGCCAAGTAAGTCGTCTAGATTTGTCGTCGTGGGTAAATGAGATACTCGGCCCTCTAGATCTTGCTATGAAATTATTTTCCGATTTTTCATCGGGTACTTACCCGATGGTAACGTTTGGATATTTTTGGCGACAATAAATGTAATGGATGACTAATATATGATGCGAATACGCAACCAGGCCGCTTCCATTAAAATAAGTCTTGTGTACCAATCTTGGCTTCGCTCTGGAACGGCAGATTGCCGCCCTGCCAGGTACGGATCTATTATTTGACGAAAGTCACTTGAGGCAGGTAAACCGTAATTTGGTCGGAATCCCCTGTATTGGGAGCCGGCGGCTAGGCTCATTAGGGAGTACAACTCGCAAAATATTTGTTAGGGGTCGCCTTATCATAAGCGAGACTGAACCAACTACATGTGTTGCGGAATGCAGACTATTAGACAATGTCAGCTAATTGAATGGGGTCTAGAGCTTGGGGTCCAGTATGCGCAAGATTTGTAAATAGTCTTGTCGCACGCGCGTTCGAGAAACAATATTTTATGCTGTAAAACCCGACTCCAGTCGTAATCAGTATTCGTGAGGAATTAACCGCGTGAGATGTTTCTGAACAAATTAACTGGATTGCGTTACGAGTCGCCTGAGCACCCAGAAAATGGCGCCAGAATTCCTAAACAATACAGTAGTTTTGATCACTCATAAGCGGCAACCCCATCTTTTATGCCGAATGACACGTGGGCGTGGGACAATCGGCATGGTGAGGAAAACCAAACTTTTTCTTTCCAAATCTTGTGGGGATGGCCGGTGCCGAGAACGATGTCCAAAGCCTCTTTCAGACATGTACTCTACACTGCATGAAGGCTCGATACCACCATCTCCCTCAAAAAGCAGGTTAGGCCAAGGTAGATCTGGAAGGTCAGATGTGATCGAAAATCTTTGTGTGATTTAGGCGCATGTTTCATCTAGATCCTAGTGTCGAATCTCTTGGGAAAGCCACCATTCTGGAGTTCAAGTTGGGTACCGCTAAAGACGATAGACGAGGATGCGCTGGCTGACAGTCATGACGTCAAGATGTGGATATTTTGTAGATGAGATGAAATGGGCTCCGGGTCTTTTTCTGTTTTGTTGTAAACAAACCTCACTCCAATCTCCTCGCGCGGAGGTTTGTTTAGATCAGACCGGCTTCTAATGAATCCTAGAGTAGTGGCGGAGGAAGAAGCCAAAAGAGGATTGAATCGAGAAAGTGAAAGGTTTCCAGGATTGTAATAGGCTGCCGGCTCGGAAGGTGAACTTGTGGAAATTGGGCGGGCAAGGCGGAACCTCACTAATAACGAGCGGAGAGGGGTGGAAGGGACGGACAGAGTAGAAAGGGAAGTGGAAGGTCACATACATAGAAACTGGATTAGAAGGTAGGTACGCTGTACTCTAGCGATATAATACATACCTACCCTGGTACTTGTACAACAGTTACCCGTCCCGTCTAAACACTAGATTGGATTTGTACCTAAGGTGTGGATGTGGCGGAAAGATGTGGCATTACTGTATCACCTATCTAAAAATCCATTCGCTAAAACCAACCATTTGATTGAAAGATATCGTCAAGCCACAAGGAAGCTCGTAATAGCACGTGATGTAGCAATGCAGCAGGTGCGGGAATCTCCATTTCTACCCAATTCCATCCAATAAAATCAATGTTAAAAATAAATACGGGACCCGATCGGTACGAGAACCCCCAGCTGTCAATCTTTCAATTTCCCTCGCTAGGAAATTTTCTACGTTGATCATGCTACGCCAAAACAACATCGATAGCAAATATATCATATTGTTTATAGCTTTTCTTTTACGAGTAATCTTCACTGCCCTCTTCAAACGTCTCCTTAATATATATTTCTCACCTTTACGCGTTTTGGCACATTCAATAGCCATACCGCCTAATTGTCTATCAATGCACGTCGGCTGTTATAGTTATAATGTATTACTTAACCATCCACCTATTTGGTTAAGATGATCAAGACAGAGTCTAATATGTTATGAGCCTAAGACGTCACGGGGCCGCCGGTCGTTACCATTCCGCGTCATTCTCGATTAGACTTACCGACGCATCCTCTTGACGGTTCACGCTCGAGTTCTAACTAGACTAGTGTTGTCGTTCTAGCGGAAAAACGTTGCTATCATTCGGCGCTTGTCGGTTACGCGCAAATTCGACTCAGTAAATGCAGTATGCAAGACGTGCCACGCGCCGGTCATCGCATAAAAAATATTAAAAAGGGGTCACAGCAGAAAACAGCGGCGCTCGATTAGTCGTCCGCGCTTGTAGTAGTTGCGTAGCCGGCCACTTAAGATTGACTCTGGTTAAGGTAGATCGAAATTGCGCTAGACAAGCGAGGCCGCCCCGGAAAGGATGGTGCCGCTAAATCAAGACTAACACCTCGTGGGGGTGACGACAGTTGTCTCACTGTCCCATGCAGAACTTTTTAGCACCAACGGAAGATATATCGCACGAAATATGATATCAAAGTGCCATCTCCGCTATTACCAGAATTGACAAGCGAGAGTAACCTATTCCCTCCCTAACTTTTCATTCTCTGGTTCAGATCTCTACACAGTATTCAGAACGTCTTATCTCCTTATAACCCCTACTGCTACCTTCGGACGGCCAACCCCTTTCAATAGGGGCTAATGGCGGTTCGACTCTCTAAGACTCCTATTCTTTTTGTGGCAACGTTGGGCTTATAGCTAAATACTGGAGCCTATTCAGGTGGGCAGTAGTAGTGGCTTAGCGACTGCTTTTGGGAAAAAAAAGGCCTAGCTACTAAAGAAGCTACTGGGGAAGCTTCCATTTGACATTGCGTTATTCTATAAAAATCGTATCATGAGTACGTAGTTAAACCTCGATAACAAGTGGGCATGTCCATCCATTCGTACGAAATATCGGATCCGATGCAAATACAATTATCTATCCATATGACCTTCAGCAATACCTTGGTCCAAGTTGGTTCCCCTCCGATTTGTTGCACTGAGGTATTACTATAGGAACATCTTTTAGCAGTACAAAATAAACTCGAAGACATTCTCCTTCGAATATGAAAATTTCATCAACTTCACAACTAAGAAATAACAAACAACGAAGCAATTATATTCAACCCGAGAAGTTATAAACAATCTGGTGGTGTATGAATGTAATATAATTAGTAACTAAATAAGCTTCTCGACTAGTTTAGATTTTATATCTCCGACTGGTATTGGAATCGAAGACGAGCGTTGCGACTTTGAAAGACTACATATGTAGGTACGGAAGAGTAATAGGTACATACCTAACGCAATAACCGCCAATACCCCCTTCCCAATTTCATCCTCTAGCCACCCGCCACCTTGGAAGCACCCCCTTTTCTATAGGTGCAAAATGATAATAGTGGATGACGTCTGAAGTGCAGCAAGCATACGTACACCATAGTGCAAGGTCCATTCAAGCATAGGCGCCAGCTGAATTATGTGCTTGGATAGTAAGCATGTGGTGTTCAAACAAGTGGACAATCCCCATTCTAGCCGGGTCTCAATCTGGTTCAGCCGCAGAAACTAGTGCGGCATCTGCTCCTGGATACAGAAGCTGAGGTCTGTGTTACTCTCCATATTATGTTTGTCAATGTTACAACACATAACGAGCAACATATAGACCGAGACTCGATAAAATCTTTGGGGAGCAGTAAAGATGGAGTAGTATAAGAGGGTACTTCCTTCGATATTATGCGAAGCGACACTATTTTTGGTTAAACATTCTTGGTATTTTTTTCGATGGAATAAACCGTCGTTTAACAATTTCTTTGTGTCTTTTATTAGAGCATACCCACAAACAGAACGGAGCAATAACCATAAGGCGTGGAGTCGATGCTTCTTGGGCTGGACCTTGCATTTGTGTATCGTCGACTCCGGCTAGACTCCGTTGGGTACGTACCTCAGTAGCGCGGACAGGTCTAGGATTGAGGGGGGCGACTATCAGGGGTGCTTATGTACCGGTACGTACCCCGTAGCTCAAGTAAGGTACATGGAACTCGGGTTGTTCCTAGATCTAGTAATGTCTGTTACATTTGCCCCGGACTATCACCCTCTCACTTTACTAACATGACTACATACACTACATCCAATACATCACCCAATGTTCTGTCGTAGATGTACCCAATGTTTAAGCTAGCTGAAGTGGGCACTTTGTACCTTGTTAATGCTTCCACCCATTTTCTATTCATCCTTCAATCGCGCGACCTCTTTCCCCCGTACCATAAGTAGTAGTCAGTGAGATCCTATCAAGCTAATGCTTCGCTCATGCACAACCAAGACCCCCCCCCCAGTTGACAAGCAGACACTCGGGCGAAAAAAGATAGCGCCCGACCTAATGTATTGTACACAAATTTGGGATCGTAAAGACCTTGTGCAGTACTATAGTACGTATTAAAATCTGCGCAGCGTCTATCAATGATCTCGGAGGAATGGTGGAATTTCTCAAAATTCACACCCCTCTTCGTCTAACAAGATACACGCCCCTCCTTTTCCCCATCGCCCTCAAGAGGTTCGAATCTACCTTTACCTTAAATCCCATCCCATTGCTTGTACTCCCGTACTCCTTCTCTTTTCGTCTCTGAACATTTGGATGTTATGCCTCTATGCCCGTCTTCATACATGTATCTTCTATTCGCATCTCACCGTCCCATACCTAGCTCCCAAGCTCTTGTCACTTACACCACATACTTCTAATTTATACTACTGCCACTGCCACTGCCACCACCACCACCACCACCACCCACCACTACCTACTTCTCATCACTGGGCCCTGAAGGACCCTAGTTGTTACGTACACTACAATTCCTACAATAAGATAGCTTGCTAGGAACCGGCTCGGCCCAGCCCAGTAGTCAGAGTGTTCGACAAAGTTCAAATGTTTGGACTTCTATGAAGCACATTGAGGGTTCCGAATATCCTACAAGTACCACCAATACTACCAATTCCACCTGGAACACATTAAAGACCAAGTACCCACTACGCAATCTTTTAGTGAGCTGTACTATATTACCACCAGGTCACCCTCCTATCGAATCAGCGTCTATTCATATAATCCTTTCCGCTCGCTACTCTCTCTCATTTTTTACCGCTTCTTCGATTCATTACTCTGACACAAGCCCCCCAATCTATTCTCCCCCCTCACGATCGTTCTAGACGTTGCGCCGCGTCGCGCTGCAAGACCTCCACGATATTTCCCATCGCTTAACGTCGACAGCCGACGAAAAGCCCACGAAAAAGCGCCCACGCACGTCGGCGCCGCCACTTGCTCAAAGCGACTTACACGCAGCCCTTCCTATCTATTATTCTTTGGAACAGGGTCGATTCGGGTCGATCTCTCAAATTCGCATGCTTCCACTTACCCATTAGTTAAATTCCCTGAAAAGAATCCATTTAAAGCCTATTTTGCAAACCCACCGGCAACGCTGTCTTGCGACAGCATCTGTTTGAGTATTTTCCAGATGTTTCGCCAGAGGTGAGTTTGTACTTTTGATCCCAGGTCCCAACCACGGCCAGCCCTTGCATGTGTCTAGCAGGCCCGTGTGAAATAGGATGATCTCGTTGATGCCTTATACCTTGTCAATATGCGACAAGTCTTCCTCCCAGCTCCTTTGTGCTAACCACGCTTTGTGCGTAATATAGGACAAGTTCACAGAAGCCTGGCGATGAGTTGCTTGCCAACTTCCGACAACAGTTTCCCGAGATCGCGTCGGTAACGTCGTCTTCGGTGTCGGGAGCGCCAGCGCAAACTACTGTGACTACTGATAATCCGGTTCTTGCTCCTCCGGGTCCAGAACAGTATGTTACAGTTTCTTTCAAAGTCACATCGACGCCCAGAGTTTCTTAACTCCCTTTTTATCTTTTGCGATAATGTCTATAAGTTCAAGTGGTGAGGCGGTGCAAGCGCATCTTAGTAGTAGCTTCGACAGTTCAATCGCGGGGTATTCCGCGAACCCCAGCTTGAACACCACAGCATCACTAACAACCACGATCTTACTACTGAAAGTCAACGAAGCTATATAATAAATACTAAAACTAACCCCAGAATCATTGACAGACATCAAAGTGCAACTCAAGATGTGTTCCGAGATCAGGATCCCACACCACGGGCTTCGGGTGCGGAGTGGAGGTTCACCCCTTCGTTACTCGACCCCAATTCTTTCTCCTTCAGCACTTTCGCAAATCAACCGCCGGGCTACTACACGCCCACACCTGGCGGTACTAATACGCTTTACCACCCACAAGCAGGCGACTTACATACGCCGTCAATGGGGTTAGGAATGGGACTCGGCACGCCGCTATCGCTTCCAACCAGCGAAGGCGCTATACAGGCCGGTCCAGCTATGATAGACCTTGCCCAATTTCATCAGGGTATACCACCACACCAGTTTCAGCCGCCCTTTAACCCATTCATTCAACCAACTCCTCCCCAACCTTCATTCGCGCCTTCGTCATTTGTTCACCATGATACTGGTTACGAGACGATGGACCACGACGGATCGCCTCTTGATTCGGACAGCCACGAGGAGCATATTGGGTCCATGGACGCAACATTCCACTCACAGTCTCCGCCCAATGTGATGGGTTTCCAGCATAGACATTTTGGAGCGCCCATGAGCCATCTGTTACCACCTTCTGCCGACAAGTTCCGCTTCCACTCGACCTTAAACGCGCCCACGGCAATGATCAAGCACGCGGACGAGATTCCAGTGACGTACCTTAATAAAGGGCAAGCTTACTCATTGGCAGTAGTTGATACCGCGGCTACCATGCCCATCGCGCCTGGCACAAAGTATCGAACGTTCGTGCGCATCTCCTTCGAAGACGACCAGCAACGGCAAAAACCTGGCGTCTGTTGGAGCCTATGGAAAGAAGGTCGAGGGACTAACGAGGCGCATCAGCGAGGCGGCAAGCTACAAGCAGTGGAGTATGTCGAGGCTGGACAGCCTGCCGAGGGGGATGATAAGCGGACCCGTATAGAACTCGAGACCGCCTCCTTCGACGGGTTTTCTGTCATCTGGACTCCGGGTGTGAACGGTGCTGCGGAGTGTAACATAGCAGTCCGCTTCAACTTCCTCTCCACTGATTTTAGTCACTCGAAGGGCGTTAAGGGCATTCCTGTTAGGCTTTGTGCGAAGACAAGTGTTCTGGCGTCGAGCGATTCATCTCCGCTGTCAGATCCAGCGTTTGAAATATGCTACTGCAAAGTTAAGCTATTTAGAGACCACGGAGCTGAGCGAAAGCTCGCTAATGACGTTGCCCACGTCAAGAAGACGATTGACAAGCTGAAGCAGCAGATTGCCCAAGCAGAAAGCGGCGCTAAAGATTTTGGAAAGCGCAAACGAGGTGCTGGTTCGCATGGCAAAAGCCAAGACCATCAACGTCCAGGAAAGGCCCCGAAACACAAGAGAACTTGGTCAATGTCATCAACGAGCTCCGGCGGTGGAGGTGGTGGAAGACCTTCTCTTGAAGATGACTTGCACTTCAAACTCCAGACACTTCAGGACATGTTCACAAGCACCCGACCCGTGAGCATTCTGTATTTACGCGGCGACGATTTAGATGATCCGGACCTGCACCCGGTGAGCCTCCCTGGAGAGCCTGCTGATCTCACCAAAGTCGAGTCAAAAGAAAACCCCGTATGGCAAATTCGAAGCGCGAGAAGTTCGGTTGCTAGCTCTTCGCTCGTCTCTCCTTCACCAAGCTCGATGTCCTTGCAATCACAATCGGCCAATCCTAGCCAATGGAACGACTTCCAGGGTAGTGGGGAGGCGTCTACATCTCGAAGACCGTCCGACATGCCGATCAAGGTCCCTAAAACAGACGAGGACGGGAATTTGAGTGGTTGGATAGAAGCACTCGGAGTTGATCCGTCATACAAAGCACCTACCGAGAAACTTGCAAAGCCCATCGCCTGTTTCTATATCGTGCGACGACATCCATCTGAGCCTGAAAAGCGCGAGCTTCATCGAGCAGTATACCTATCTAAAAGAACAGCATCGAACTTTGTTTCTCGGATCGCAGCCAAGTGGGCCATCGATTCTAACGCCGTTGTACGGGTCGTTCGCATCCTTGAGAGCGGATTGAAAGTAGAAGTAGACGACGACGTGATCCAGGCAATGCCCGAAGGACAAGACATGACACTCGAAATCGCCGAGGTTGACCGAAGCGTGCCTCAACCTAAGCGAGAATGGGAAATGATGGCTGTCGACGGGCCTGAGGGTGACAGAAACTCCACTCACAGCGCATTTCGTACAACAACGGGTTATGAACTACGACTTACATATTAAACTTCTATGGGCGATGATGAACATTTGATGTGGATTCTATTTATTTTCGAAGATTATATTCTAGGGCTGGGAAACAAGCTCCCGAGGGCCGGTTTTGCCGTCACATTTGTTAACGAACATGAATACTTATACCCAGCGAACAACCGGCGGAATCTTGATTTTATTACATCTGGCGTTCGAGCGGGAATATTAAAAAGATACCATTCCCTTATGGGTAGTTTTGTTTCGCCTCGTCCCTTCTGTTGTGACGGACCAAATGTTCGGGTGTTTTAGACTGATGATGCCATATACATACACATTATAGAAGATAGGGCTTGTACTATCTATTTTGAAGTCGGGCGCTACCAGGACGCTACGTCAAGTACATTTCTTTGGTCATGGAATACCTTATGCTCTCCTGAGCGCGAGGTAATTTTGGGGGAAATACACCGGCGCGTCAACTTGGGACGGCTAGGGAATTATATCATATGGGCGGTGTACCCGTACCGTACGGTTTATTCCGCACAACTTTATCTTCAGCACTACTTTATTTTTACGCTAGTATATTTTTTTTATTGGCGATCGGGGCTTGTTAAAACTGGTGGGATACCTAATGCGAAGGTACCTAATGTGGATGTAATGCGGACCGTGTATACATACCATCTACACATACACAGCTTTCCGTTAATCAAAACTTCTTCTTGTTAGTTACTACATACCTATACATACACCTACAGATGTATGTACGAGGAATACGACCAAGTACATCATACACTTTATCTACATACATAATTGTCTTGATACATGTATGAATGAAAGGACTCTAGTCATCTCCGTGTAACTTGCCTGTTCCGCCCGTGATTACACAGTTACATAATAGTATTGAAGTTGAGGAGCATTTCAATGTTTTAAGTACATGGTTAGAAGTTTACCGGCGTAATACCTAACTAGGTTTAGCTGGCTGACGACGCCTAATCTCCCTGGCAGCAATCGGCAATCTGCTTGGTATGGTGATCTCGATCTCGACTATGCCTAATTTCATAGTGACTATTTCGCTCATTGTGATCTGTACCTCCTCTTTGGTGGAGGGATTCTTTCAATCTTGCCGCGGTGCCCCTTAAAACAGTCTCTTCATTAAAAGCGATTAAGGGCGATTTAAGCAGTACCAAGGCACTATTGAAACCTTAATTCGCGGACCCCTCCCTTACCCATGGTCGCATTGCATATGAAAAAGGGCTGAGGGCCTAGAACATTTTGGAGCCGATTGGGAGAGAGGCTTATTAAGAAGGTAACTACACCCATGTCATTGCTATCATAAGCTTCCTGTATCAGTTTTAGTGATAGGTGGATAGGTACCTAGACGAGCGCTTATTTATTACATCAAAGCAATACTTCAGCGCGCGGTAAAAATGAACGGCATAAATATTGGAAAACAACAAAAAACACAGGCTATCTGATGATTTGACGGTGGCAATAGAAATAAAGTTGAATGCACCAGTAATGTAATGCTATGACCGCAGGTACGTGTAGGTTGATAATACATGTAGGACATTGGTATATGGAACCTTAGAGTTAGGTACCTACCTGTAATGCGTTTAGTTTGTTTACACACTGAAAGATGTTTGTTTTATCGCATGAATTATAGGTATAATCGGCTAGGTGCCCAAGTGCCTAACTAGGGCTGCTTAGGTAGGTCCGAGAGCCCCTGCCCTATTCTATTCAACACCTAAAATCGCTGTGGCTTCAGGGCACATTTGGGCTACTTCAGCAGCTTCAGCAGCTTGACCAGTTTGATTACGCTTTTAGGCCGACTGGAGCTTTTATTCCGCACCCCACAACCCGCGGAACTCCGGCACCAAAACACCGGGTTCCTTCTGCAGGTGATTGGGATCCTTTCATCTCTTCCACCTGTGCTCATCTGCACTCACCTGCACCTACCGAACGCCTATCTACCCCTCCCATTAAAACATTCCGACCAGGGATTCTCCAAATCAAAACAACTCCCCCAGAAACAAACAAAATGACATAAGGAATGGGAAACAAATCGACGGATTCTGGCTCCTCATTTAGGATGGATTCATTTAAACTTGAAGCATGCCCCCGTTCTATCGTAGTAGTCAAGAGACTCCCGTTGATAACGCAATTTTTCTGTTTTCAATGCGTCCTTTAAACAGTCAAGTCACTCTGCCGATTCTCATCATCGTCATCACCATGATGTGGGGTTGATAATCTCGGGTGTTAGAAACAAATGAGGAACGATAAGGACGGGGTGGGCGGCACGACGAGCGTCATTCTTCGTCAGACGCCTGAGCAAGCAACTAACTAACAGCTCTATCTGCCGGGCTTCTACGTAACTAATCTCTTGCAAGATAATGCTCATCTCGCTATTACAGCCGTTTATTTCCTTACCGCCTCATTATCCGAATCCACATCATTTCTCCGACGTAGTCGCGGTCTTATCCGTAAGGCTTGCATCTTCGCTGCCCGCGATGACCTGACGTTGGAGAGTTCCAGCCCGACAAAGCCACAGTTAATGATCGACGTCTGGGTTGAATTGAGGCAGTGCAGACGCATTGGCCCCCACAAACCTGTGGCGAGTAGTTTGCGCGTTCGCAGGCTTATCCATTCCAATTGTACAACCCGATATGCGGCTATTTCGTGTCACTCCCCCATGCCTACACTAACAGACAGAGTCATTCTAGGTGCAGAGGTACATGGCTGAGGTTGCTGGAACAAGGCGGTACCTTGTCCATCGGGAGGATGGAGACATCCACCCCCTCCATATGTACGCTTGAAGTATTCGGGATTGATGTTACCCTTCTTGACATGGCTAGACCGACTGTTCAAGTCGGCAGCTCTCGGAATACTAACAATCTCAAAAGACGTGATGCAGCAACGGGGACTCTCGAGCCCAATTTTACGTAGTTTCTCCGGAGGATTCAACAGCCACTATTCATAAAGTGTTCCAAGCTAAATGACTTCCGGCACAGGCTTCCATCAGTGGGAATATGACAACTATTAGCGTCAGCACTTACCGCTATACTGATCCCTTCTGACTTTTGTTTCAACCTGGCGCTCGAGCTAGACTTATTCCAATGATCAGTGTGCCATTAGAACACTTTAAGTCACTCCAATGGGCCAGATGTCGGGCGCTGCTTTTTCAACGTGTCTCTACTGAGGCTAGATTTCGCTGCGCGCTGTTCCCTACGGTCTAGGCTACTGGCCATTAAGACAAAAGGAATGCGACAATGTAAGATTTAGTCGCATCACTCGGCTTAAGCCGCCAATTAAAATCTCAGCATCAAGCCCGACTGAGATTATCCTCTGCCTCACAAGTAAAGGCAATCAATTATTTATCAAGTGCATCGGCGATTACGACAATGCTGATTTTAGTGGTTGTAAAATTTGGCACTCAGTTCGGCGTCCTCAGTGTATTGCATTGCAGTGCCTGGTCTATTAATTTAGGGCAATCACCAATTAGCGTATACTGCATTAGGTACAAACATTGCCTGGAAGGATCCCTGAAGCTGCAGCTAAAAATCCATTATGTGCTCTGTAGCGCGTGGTTAGGGGAAGCCCGCTACGGCTTGCCATTGGGGGTTCATTGGGTCCTGCAGTATGCAGTTGTGACACGCTGCCAGTTGGTTACCTTGCTGCTGAGCTAGTGGCCTGCTTAGCGGCCGAGGTACTGGTACTTACAGCAACAACAGCTTATCAGGGGGGCTCACTCGCCACAGTTTGTCTAGACCTACGGGAGGCTTGACCCCCGAAGACAACTCCGGACTCAAGACAAACCCCGATCGAATGCTCCGGAGCTCACCGGTACTAGAAATTAGGCTAACGAGTCAGTTTTTTAGTTGTGAGAAGATTTACAAAGCGTTGGTAGCGAATCTAGGCCGCTTCGACCAAAATGTACCTCGGTCATCTACCACTCGGAATTCGAGCTAGAGAGTAGTCGTCGTACGCCTATGCGACTTTCCGAGAGAACATGAGGTTGCACAAATGTCTCAAGAACAGCCCGATCTAGACGAGCGTATGGAGGCCTCCCTTCTGCCACGTGGAGTAGCAATCTACGACATTAGGATGTCTCATCTAGGACCAGATCCAATGAAAGCTCAGAAAGGGTTTATTTCAGCTGGTCAGGGAGGTTGCGGACGCGAAGCGACGCCGAGAAGGATAGGTCGTTTATTCGGCACTGTTTCGTGCCACATTTGACGATCGCCACCGCTAGCTCGCTAAGGTCCCTGCAGGAGCCACAGCCGCTACCGTAAGAATTCTTGGGACCAATCATTATCTCAAAGAGAAGGTTTCCAGGGGAATGCCATGGGTAGGGGATCATGGCTAACGTGTAGAGCTAACTATCGCCACAGGCATACAAAAAGCCCCAAGATCAGAGTGGTGAGCCACAGGTTATTGTACCACGCCCTGGGGTGACTCCCTCTTTAGGCGAAACTAGTACGACTCTAGTAGGTGGCCGCTGAGGTACTAGCCACATCATTTTGACGCAAGAAGGTGGTCAAAAAAGGCCCTCAAAGCGAGCAAACTTGCCACTCCTCTAGCCACATGTCTAAGAGACATCTAGGAAGAATAGGCTGCCCGCGGCAGCCAATGACATGGCTCTATCAAGGAGAAAAGTTTCCTCATCCGGCAGTCCTCCGCACTCGCCACAGACCCCCTATGTATACATGAGAACGATCTTCTCGCCTGCAGCTAATTTTCCGTTGAGCATTGGCTTTAACCAGAGTTCACCGAGGATGGACCACTTTTACGCGTGATCCCTAAACCAACAGTGGTAATAGAGTTCGCCACAGCACTTGTTGTGGTGCAATGGTTCGCGTCGATGAGGCTTGACCCCTCTTGCTCCCAAGACATCGTTAGACTCTACCCCCGCGGGGGAGGCTCGCGTCATTGGGCAATGGGGCTCAGGATCATCGCTATGTGACGACAGAGGTGGCTAGTTGCGGCGGTGAACTATCGCTACGAACGATCGACGTGCCGGTTACCGTTTCGGGAGGGAGGTTGCAAATCGGCCTTTAGGGCCGAGTGTCCTCCGGTATTCATTGGTCCGAGGTCGAGTTCGAGCTTCTAATGGATAAATTCGTGTGAATGGGGGATGCTGCGGGATATCAGATCTGCGTCTTGACGGGCTGGTATCATACCCTACGCTCATTGCGATATGACGGTATGTCGTCACTGATGCGGTCAGCTGGGCAATCATGACGAGAATCTACTGGATACCCATCTATCGTCTATCCAAATGTTGCTAATTTCCATGGGAATTCGCCGATATCTACCTAAATACGCTTGCTAATAATAGCTCCACACGAATCACATACGTAGGTAATTTTGACTTTAGTAAGTACCATGGAAAATTCCGTGTTGAAAGAAACGGGCTGTAATGCAGACGAAGATCTTCGGAAGATTTACCAAATGACGTCATAGCTACCGAGCTGAAGCACCCCCAGAAAAGGGGGGGGGG
>KZ112703.1:0-46860 GCA_002120305.1 Hypoxylon sp. CO27-5 | reverse complement strand
TTTTTTTTTTTTTTTTTTTTTTTTTTTTTTTGGGAGAAAACAGGGCATGATGATAAGGGGATCCTTTGTACTACATATATGTAATTGTTAACATTCTTATAAGGATAGAATATTACCTACATGTATGTACATAAATCCCAGTCTTATGGTCGGACATATTATTGTACATACATATTATACAAACATAATATGTACATGTAGATATAAATATACCGTAGGTACCCATACCTAAGTGGGTTAGGTACACTAAATAGACTGCATCATTGCGTCAGCATCCTCAGAACTGGTTTCGACCCCACCATCCTCTCTGTCCCCTCCCCCCGCCTCTTAGGTTTCCAGCTCTGCACCCATCCCGTCACAGCCCGTTTACCAAACCTTGCCAACCACTCATTAGAATCCCGTTAGGCTTGGCAGCTGGAATATGCAAGGAGATCCTATATATGATGCATTCGATTTCTTTCCTTCCCACATTGGAAGAAAAAGAAAAGAAAAGAAGGAGGAGGAGAAGGGGGAAGAAAAAGAAACAAGAGAGGTTTGCCGTAGTAGAGTAGATTCGGTGAGAAGAGCGCTCGGCATTTTTCTAACATAGCCGAGATAAGTATCGTGAGCATAGGAGATGGACAGGCAGAGAGAGTGGCGCATGCCATGCCTAAGTCTATCGCATCGCATGGTTAATATCACATTACATTACAATACCGTACCGTACATACCTAACAGATTTTATCCACTGGTCTGAGGGCGCAGCCTACTTCAATTTGGCTGCCCAACAAGCCTTGGATTGTGTCTCACCTACAGCATGGGTCCTCTTCTATCTCACGAGGGCAACCCGTCACGCTCAACCTGCAGCGACCTTACTTTTAGGTACTTGCTGAGTGAGTAAGCGATAAGTTCTCTTGGGAATCTCTTTGTCGCCGCAGAAGGTCCCCTCCATTTTTCCACACGATTGGCGAAGCCACGATCTGAATACACACCATTCTATCAGTATCATTCTATCGGTATCATTCTATCGGTATCATTATCTTTCCATTCGTGCGTTTCCTTCCTTTTTGCTCGCCTGATTCCGTGACCTTCTTCTCGTCACAGCAATCCCGCGAACCCCCGTTCCCCTCGTACCCGTAGGTAGCATCGCCAGGTTCGAGAGGATCCTAGCTTAGCTTGACAGCCCCTAGCCTGCCTTGATTCCCGTCCACCGCTCCAAGCCAACCCCCCTGCTATTTTTCTTTCGTGTGCTTTATTAGTCTCGGCCCCTCCCAGTTTGCTAATGTTGTGGTATGACGACGTTCGTCTTCCCTAGCTTCTATCAAGTCTAGAAGTACTCTTTAAACTCTTGACGAGATCTGGCATTTTTTTCCCCTCCCCGCCCCCGTTCTACGAATCTGTCAGTTTGTACCACTATTTTGACACCCAATCCGACGAGGCCCTGTTAGCTAACCAGCAACGGCACCACCCTCGGGATTCAAAATCGTGTGACCCTCCATCAGCTCGTGGTCCTTCTGACACCTTCTACTCTAATAATTCGGACACATTTTTAAACTCTCTTCCAACTTTCTACAAACTTGTCAAACCTCTTCGCTAAGAAATAACGTCTTAAGGGAAGATTCCTAGGTTGCCCAATTGCAGTGTACTGTCTATCTATTCCTGGTGTCAATCCTTGCCCTATAAACTCGCAACTATTGGGATTCCTTTTCTACCCCGCTGTCGCTGTAAGCAGTGACGCACTTCGGTCGTGAATCTTTCACCACCCCAATTGATAGGCCCGTTCCTTCATCTACTCTTTGGGTAGCCCCTTCAAGCATAGAAACGGCCCATCAAGCCTAAATCTCGAGGAGATGGCATATAGAAGTAGTCGGAGCGACTTGGGCGACAGAGACTACACTCCTGGTCCCGCCCGGAGAGCTCCGGCTCGAGAAGTCGATGACTTTGAGATCTATGACCGACGAGAACGTCGTAGCTCACCGCGTCGAGTGTCCGTGAGGGAGTTCGAAGACATAGAGCGGGAACGCGGTAGATCAGACCGCACTCCTGCTTTTCTCAAAGAAGATGTTAGGAGGACAGAGGCTGGACCATTAGTTCTGCGTCAGCGTGAGGTCGAAACCATTGACCGTCGTCGTCGCAGTCCTAGTCCTATTCGGTACCGGGAGCGTATTGTCGAGAGGGACCGTGAAAGGGCACCCTCGATGCCACCAGAGCGTCGGCCTAGGTTCATCGAACGATCACCATCCCCGGCCCCGGCAGCCGTGAGAGTAGAGTCTCGCACAATTGAGAGACGACGAGAGCGGTCTCCAACCCCGGATAAAGAGCGTGAACTCATCCGCCTGCGCATAGAACGCGAAAAGGAACGAGAACGGACTCCATCTCCCAGCCCGTCACCGCCTCCTCCTCCTCCACCTCCGGTCATCCGAGGACCAACGATCGAGCGTGAGGTTATTACACACTATCGCGATATCGACCATGGTGAGTTTATTTACCTACGATTACCGATATCTTGCCATGCCAGATCTACATCAAAGACAAGATAATCTAATATCTGAGCAGGCATCGTACGAGCGAAACCTCCAACACCACCGCCTCCTCCACGCACAGCACCACCCCAGACTACTAGAGAACGGGACTTGGACATCGATATTGACATCCGTCGTAATGAGACCGATGTCGACATTCGTGAGCGAACTCGGTCTCGGTCTCGCCCGCGTGAGCGTCCTCGTCCGCGCTCGGCATACTATGATGAAGACGATCTATTAATTGAAAGGGACCGCGATATTGTTCGCGTCTCTGACTCCCGGCGCCGTGCGCACTCCGCCGCGCCCCCTAGACCAGAATGGGAGGATGAAGCCGAATATATCACGGACAAGATTGACTCCCGGGGTCGCATAGGAGAAGCTTGGCATGGCGCTACTAAAGACTGGACCATTATCGATGTGCCGCCCGGCACAGAGCGCGTCAAGATGGATGGCGTGGGAGGGGGCGGCGCCGAGGTGACTTGGCAACGGTACAGCGGCGTGCGACGGTCCAGATTCATCCCTGAACGGGATGGAACTCCTGTCAGCGCCGTGAGCGAACCGGTACGGGAGATAGTCAAAGAGCGCGAACCATCTCGGGAACGTGAGCGTCTCAGCATCCAAGTTTACGACAAGCGGGAGAGATCGCGCGACCGAGATGTGGAAGTAGAAGAAATCCAGGATAGGCGTATAACAATACGCGACGGCGACAGGGCCCCACCTAGAAAACGTAGCGAGATGTGGACCGAGATTACCAAGGACCTCGTGGTCCGAGAGGCCATCGAGCGAATAGGCTACGAGTACGAGGAGACGGAATGGTTCTTCTACGTCATGCAGTACCTACGCTACGTAAGTATTAGCCCTATGATACGAACGCTGCATATTGCATAGTATGTTATACGTTGTTTAAGCTAGCGTGCTAATACTAGTTACAGGAGGACGTCCTCGAGCTAGTCAACTTGTCAGACGATATTCGGCGTCACCGCAAGCGCAGAACTCAGGAGATCGAGTGGGAGCGCGAGTGGGATCGTCGTCACCGCAATCGGCGTTCGCTGAACTGGGATAAAGTTGACGACGAGCGCATCGTGGAGCGTGAGGTTGTCTATGATCGCCCGTCCCACCGCGGTTATGTCCGCTAAGAGACTTCTGGGCATCCTCACGTTGATTCGGAGGCGTGGGTGGAAGCTGACCACGGTACGCCTGTGGGGATGACGAGGATCGAAGCGAGAGTTGTGAAATACTGGAGAGTTTTAGGAAATACTCCGCCCGAAGGATGGCCCGTGGGCCTACTAATTGCCGTCCCCTTCTTGAAGCTCTCGGCCATGGTTTATTTCCGAGTTATACCTCACAGCGCTGGTTCTAAGGTGAGGTTGAATATAACGGGTTTGCTTTTCATTTGTCTCTTACCTATCATGAACGATATTAGCGGGTTACGAAGACGGTTCAAATCATGTCACGTCATAGCATGAGTTGAGCGGAGCGGAGATAGTAATCCTGGTTTTTTTCCTTTCCTCGTTTCTTTTCTTTTACTATTATCGGCGGGGAGATTGGGGAGGATGAATGAATGACACTATTTATTGCTATTGTATCTAGACTGCTGCGAGTGAGCTGTGCGGAAATTGATCACGATTTATGACTATATTATAACTATTATGGTTGCAGGTGTAGCTTGGGAGAGTTCATCTGACATTTGGCACTGTTTCGTATTGTCAGTTGAGTCCCGTAATATTTGTAGGTTGGTTAAGGTACTTTAGATTTCTCCGTTATATCAGGTGTCTACTACCTAGGGTAGGTATGGAAGGTAAGGTTGAATTTGCCGATGTGCCGATATAACTAATCTACATATTGCTTTAGACGAATGGGTTTATAACATTTACCAATATGACGACGGGAAACAAAGGGTCGAGTAGAATATTTTAAGGCTAGTAATCATTATCCGGAAAGAGAGAAGAAAGAATAGTTGGATTAGGTAGAGAGATAGTGCTGGAGGGAGTCCGACTTTTAAAGAGAATTAGTCTAGCGACTCTGACAATGTGGAGCACGAATGGAATTGACCTCGTCAAAAAAAAAAAAAAAAAAAAAAGCTGATGCAACTCCTGCCTACCTAGACTAGATAACTAAGCATGTTTAATATATTTAGAGCAGCGGCAAGCGGCTGATCGATGACGGAGAAGCTGATGGTTGTGCCGATATCTTCCGTCTAACAACCACCCTGTAAGCAACCGCAACTATGACGAGAAGCCAAATTTTTTGTTAAGACGGGAATGAATTTTTTAAAGGTAGCATGATCTTTTGAGGATGCAGAAGATGATAAATCTTTCTGATATGGTAAGCCGTGCCATCAGGTGCACCACTATTTCTTATCCAGCTTTAATTTTCAGGGTTCTATGTGTATGTGCGTGTGTGTGTGTGCGTGTGTGTGAAGGCTCAACATCTGACTATGACGAAACATTCTCAGTGGAGTACAGCATCACAGCAAACCGGCAATATGTAGTAACTATTCCAAGGCTTGCCAGCTAGCTAGTGGCTTCGTAACAGAGAAGAAATATTGAGCATGGTTTTGTTTCAAATGGACCGAATACTCACTACTTGGGGTAATTCACCATTACCTAGTGTACCTAAGAGTTGAAAAGAATTCAAGATCGCCTAAACGCAATCTAAGGTTGAAATATAGTTGAGAAATAATCGGAGATATGAATATCATGTCGGGCCAGCACTCAGGTTGGCGTAGAGTCACATATAATTACGACCTTCCATAAGAACGATTGAATGAATAGTTCTCCCATTGATATCTTGTCAAAAATGTGCATAACCAGACCCGACGCCATTACCGCAAGCAACCTCAGAAGCATTCCGCATTTCCTCAAACCAGCGCCATCAAATGCACCACCATCCGTGGCTACTACGCTGCGAGCGTGACAATCAGTTTACCACCCGAGCAGTCAAATAGGTCAGCCCCATAAAACTCCGTAATTGGTAGGATGGGATGCCAGAGCCTTTCTAGTGGCTCAAGCGTGTCTCACGCGAGCTGCCTCGAATTGCTGCTTTTGGAGCTCCGCTAACTCTTCCAGCGTCATGCCGCTCTCTTCGAACTTGTTGCCTCGCTTCTCACGGACCTGCTATGATTTAGTATCGACACCATTACGTCGATCCTGGAAGAAGTTTGGACATACCTTCTGGGTCTCCTTGTGTTGTGCGGCTGCCTCGAGGACGGCAGGGATGTAGTCACCGAATCCCAAAGTCTCTAGTGCCTTGGTGATGTGATCGCATGCAATCGTCTTCTTGGCCTCCTTCTCCGAGATCTCGTTCGCTTCGGAAGATACGAGTGTGATGAATTCAACGCAGCATTCTATAAGTAGATCACGAGCCTCCTTAGAAAAGGAGACGCCGCTGGATGCCGGGAGAATCTCACTGACGATCTTCTGAACAGTTGCTATACCTCGGTTAGTACATTCTGATTATGCAGCTGGAACCGACACCGAGACTTGGGCGGAGGACATGAATTATACACACCTTTTGGGAGAGACAGATCATCATTGCCTATGTAGTGAGTAACTACGCGTTAGTAAAATCTGAGCTCTATACTGCGAAACGGACAAATCCGAAAAGGGTGAAAGAAAGACGGGTTTAATTCTGGGCTAGTACCAAAGCGATCAAGGGAATCCCAAACATTCTCTTTCACTTTCTCTTTCTTAGGTCGGCCCATCTTGCAAGTTAAAACAATACCACCGCTTATGGACGATTGAGGGTTGCGCGTATGTGGAATGAGATTTCGCAGTCAAGAGGTATGGGATGAGGACTTTTTTTTCTCTCTTGAAAGAAAGAGAAAGGGAAAGAGATAACAGATGCATATATATATATATATATATATATATAGACATGTAGGTTAGGGATATAGATACATGTATATGTATATATAGGGTTGGGAAACAAGAACTTGGGATGTAGCTTCCGTAAGCAATACAGTACTTACTGTATGTGTTTCCCTTATTGTAACTGCCATCCCTAGTCATGCGCGTGATAAAGCAAGAACGAGACCTAAGCTCGGATAGCTAATGGCACCTGCGCACTTGGATTATGACACACAGGTCATTCTTGCCTGCATTTGGCCATGACTGTAGTTTGCTCCAGCTTGCTTCACACCTGGAGGCTGTCCTACTTCTTACTATGGGGTAGACAAGGCTGAGAACCGCGAAGTTAAAACATTTGAAATTTAACTTACCACCATACTCATGATCCGACATGGTGAAGGAGGTTGAATGCTGAAGAGCGAAGAGCGAGGAAAGAAGAGAGAGAGAGATAGTTTCGAATATTTCGTGGATTAACTTGTTGGTGTACGCAGGGGCTTCTTCTCCTTCGTTCTTTTTTAAAAAAAAAATTATTTAAAAATCCGTCAGATTGAGCGCCGTGAATATTATTATGGCTGAAGGTTAAACGTTTTGATGGGTGATGTGGTATGAAAAAGCGAAGCAGCTAACTGCGTACTTTCTTTGGCGTCCAGAGGAATCAACGATGTTTTGTATCTCACTGCGGTCTCAGAGAGACAAGTAGAGTGGGGACTGTGGCTGATGGCCAACCTGATGAATGCGCCAGAGTGACATAGTGGCGCAGCAAACTCCAGCACATGCAATTTCTTTTTTTTTTTTGTTCTTCCCTTTTTTTTCGCCTTTCTTTTTCGCCTTTCTTCATCATCTCAATCAACAAACAAAGATTGAACATTACCGTGTATCTCAACGACGCATTTATTGCACATTCGTCTCCTGCAATATTTTAGCCCCCATGGAAAATGTTCCATTGTATCCGTTAGTCCACGCCGTTGGATATTCAATCTAGGTTCTTTCCTAAATGCTAATGTCGCTCGCCTCTTGGGCTCTTGGTAATCAACAATCTCAATATGCTTAACATCTTGCAACTTCTCAAGGTATGTATTCTTCGATTCTCCTAATACTTTCTACCATGATGAACACGCTGTCGCCCCAGTCTTACAATAGCCAATTGGCAATATGGTGATCGACACGTCAAGCCAAACGACATATCTGATATATATGATATTAACTTTTCCATACTTGGCACTCCTTTCCGTCCGTCTACTGATAATGTTTTTCAGGGTTATTAATCTTTCACGACAAAGGTATATACCTATCGATCACCCTCCACAGCTCCTATCGGCATGATGCCCAATAACGTACTATCAAATACCGACTATATCTGACGGATCCCATGATTTCCTGACCGTTCTGATGCTGCCCACGTGATAGGATATCTCCATTGTTCGGGAGCCTGGCGGCTAATGCATTGAATGATAGGATATTACTATTGGCATGCTTTATACTGAGCATGATATTTTGTAGGCCGGATCCGGAACATGCCTATACCTAATGTGAGGTGGGTGGCAAAATTCTAATTTCTGTGTTACTGCTCTTGATGACCCTATTTTATACCCGAACCTCCCATGTAGAAATCTATCAAGTCTTTTCATCTTTCGTCTGAAGCAATGTCTTCCTTTCTATATTGCAAACAGACTGTCTACTCAAGCTAACCTGATGATGCTAGTGCTTGCCTTGAACCTAGTCATTTCCTATGCTTCCTGAAAATTGGCTAGCTCGGCTGCGTTCCACCTGCAGACAAGTCAGCATAATGGTAGTTGGATGTTTTTCGTCTTCGCACACCTGAAGTGTTTGCCACTTAGATCACTCGTAGCACCTTCGACCAACTTGGCAATGACATTTCCCGGCCTTTTAGGATGCAGAAGTTTACCGCTCTCGTGCTCATTCACAAAGCTTGCATGGATCTCTGGCGCCATCCCATTTTTTCCATGGTCCCTTATCTCTTTCTGCATCTCGGTATCAACTTTGCCAGGCGAGATGGCAAGACTAGTAATAGAAGATTCCTCGACAGCTAGATGGGCACACACATGAGTGAGGGCAGCCTTGGAAGTTCCATAAGCTCCCCATCCCGCGTATGCACCGAATGCTGCTCCAGAAGAGACAAAGACCACCCGTCCCTTTGATTTTCTGAGTTCAGGTATAGCTTCTTTGATCTGCAATAGCGGTCAGTCAACCATGTAGACGCTGCTTGTTCTTTAGGGCGAATAGCCTTACAAGGGCCACTGAACTGAAGACGTTGATATCATAAGCGCGCCTCCATTCCTCGGCACTGGATTCGGAAATCTTAGTGATAGGAGACAAGACACCATGATTCAACACGATACCATCAATCTTGCCGAATGCTTCCAAGGCCGATTGGATGATACTTGATGCAACCTATGTACCCCTGATATGAGCTATTTTGTTACACAAAACGTTAAGATTCGAAGCCCGTTATGCTACACAGAAGAACTTTTCAACACACCTTCAAGTCTGCTAAATCTACAGCGACGAAGTCAACTGACGATGCGTACTGCATCTTCAATGCCCGCAGGCTTGTTTCCGTCCTAGCAACCAAGAATACCTTATGCGAGGCTTGAATCAGCGATTGTGCTATAGCTAAGCCTAGGCCCCGGCTAGCACCAGTCACGATAAACACCTTGGGTGCCATGAGGGTATGATTGTAGCTTAACAGAGAATTGCACGTTGTGGGAGTTCAGAATAATAAACCAAGTTGGTTTGATCCCGACCATTAATCCGTACCTAAGTACATGTAGTTGGGAAAATTGAACGACGAAATTGGTGGAATACAAAACATGCATGTGGTACCTTATTCAATTTTAAACTACTGTACATCAATGTATGATAGCGGGGTCGAGAGGGGCAAACGTCATCTAATACCTAGGTGACTTGACAGCGTCAGCCATCATCGCGCCTCTCGAGGTATCTGAGAAGCCGCCCTGAAGATTTATGCCGGAAGACCTCCTTTTGTTAATTCGACAATCACAGAAAGGGGGTATCCTCACTATGACCACAACTGTAATACTAGGTGCAGGCATTATCGGCACTTCAACAGCTTATTACCTCTCTAAGCACCAACCAGCGACAAGCATCCATCTCGTCGAGCCCTCGCCCGAGCTCTTCGCCTCGGCTTCCGGCTATGCAGGGGGATTTTTGGCAAAGGACTGGTTCTCTCCTGCCTCTGCGGAGCTGGGGGCGCTAAGCTTTGAAGAGCATCGCAGGCTAGCCGAAAAGGAGGACGGTGCTCGGAAATGGGGGTACGCGCGTAGTACGTCTATTAGCCTCTTACCGGTGATGAATGGGAGGAGGGTCGATGTTTGGTGTCGCGACGGTGCGAGCCGCGCGGAGGCCGCGAGTGGTGACCCGTCTTCTGGTATAGCACCGTCTTGGTTGAAGAAGGAGAGAGGGGATACCGTCGAGGTTATAAGCGACGAGGGCACTGTTGCGCAAGTGTGAGTTGGCTGCTAACATTATATATACATCCACCGTCTTCTAAGCACCGAGAGTCCTAAACGTGAAATTCAGAGAGCCACTTCAATTATCTCAATTCCTACTACAGAAATGTCTCGACGCAGGCGTGAAGCTGCATCACCCAGCCAAGGCGATATCCATACAAACCGACGTACGTAATGAACTCTCTACCATCTGCGTCGCGGATACACGGTCAAGCACGGAAACAGATATCCCCTGTACCAATGTTGTGATAGCAGCGGGTGCGTGGTCGCCACACGTCTTCAACCAGTTGTTCCCGATGTCCCAGCTCAGGCTGCCCGTCTCAAGTCTCGCTGGCTATTCTCTAGTGGTTAAATCACCTAAATGGACAGGGGAGCATGAACAGCACGGGTGTCACGCCGTCTTCATGGGGTCTAGCCAGCCAGGTTACTCCCCGGAGATATTCTCGAGAACAGGAGGGCATATCTACATAGCAGGGTTAAATTCTGCAACGGAGCCTCTGCCCGTCGTTGCCACGGACTCGAAGAGTAAGATTTCTCAGTCAGCCATCAATAAGCTACGCGAGACAGTGAAAGACACCCTAGGCGAGGATGACTTAGAAGTGGTGAGAGAAGGGCTTTGTTTTCGGCCGGTTGTGAGTATAAAACATGTCGTTCTGGCATTTTAGACTTTAATTTCTAGAAACGAAAGATTAAAATGCTGACACGACATGTTTTTATATACGGAGATGGATCGTGGTACGCCAATTTTAAGCCGTATACCCGATAAATATCTAGGCCTTTCTCTTAGTACAAGGCCTGCTCCCGGCGGAGGTGTATACCTGGCGACTGGCCACGGGCCGTGGGGTATAAGTATGAGCCTAGGTACCGGTAAGGTTATGGCCGAGATGATCCAGGGTAGGAAGCTAAGTGTGGACGTGTCTAGATTAGCTCTGGATGAATGGTGAAGCATCTGATTTTTAAGGCAAAGAAAAAAAAAGGAAAAAAGAAAAAAGAAAAGAACTCTAGGTAGGCATGTACTCAGCGATAGGGTAAACAATCAACCCAACATTGAAGGTCTTAGATGGACATGGAACTATAATAAGAAATGACAAAGTTCAGTTCGGTAATACATACCCGTACATATGTATGTAACTTGGCATTTCTGCCCCGCCATTGGCCGTATGTAGCCGGACTTTTTGGCTATGTAGGTACATAGTCAGCCTCCAAAACTTCCCAGCTTCCTTTTTTGTTAGCCCTATATAATTCGCGTTCCCATTAAAGCATTCTTTCTAGCCTCTTTTCATATGTACTTGTAATACGGAGAGTGTACGGCTAAATCAAGATGTCTTCTGTTCACCGTGGTCTTTGCGCAGCCTCCCGATCACTACGCCTACAGCTAATAACCACCTTGCAAAGGACAGCTCCGCTAAGCCTTTCTTCACGAGCAGCGGCAGCGAAAGTCGGAGCTATTGCAGGCCTAACACACCCCGCCTACGTTACGCGCCCTTCAACCTCTTCTTTTTCCACGACTGCCGCACAACAATCTGCTCCTCCAATGCCTCAGGAAGCAAGGGAATACGACCCCGAGATTAGGGACATCGCCAGTTATGTCACTAAGCCAATTGACTCGGAATTGGCTGTAAGGGCCCCTTATTCAGTGTAGGGGAAACTGATGGGTACGTGACTAACCGCTTATGATCTGCTATAGTTCGACACTGCGCGATGGGTCCTACTCGACACTCTAGGTTGCGGGCTTGAAGGTCTGCGATTCAAAGAATGCACGAAGCTACTTGGTCCAATTGTTCCGGGCACTGTCGTTCCTAACGGCACAAGAGTTCCCGGTACCGGCTTCGTCCTCGACCCCGTCAATGGCGCCTTCAACATTGGGGCCACAATCCGATGGCTCGATTACAACGATTGCTGGTTAGCTGCTGAATGGGGTCACCCATCCGACAACTTAGGTGCCATCCTGGCCGTTGCTGACTGGGTTAACCGTACCAACAAAGCAGGTGGCAACCTTGCCGGAGGCAAAATCTTCACTGTCAAGGACGTCCTCGAGGGCATGATCAAAGCGCATGAAATCCAGGGTTGTCTGGCACTGCTTAACTCGTTCAACAAGGTCGGCCTGGACCACGTTGTGCTAGTTAAAGTTGCCAGCACTGCAGTCGTGTCCCACATGCTTGGATTGAGCGAGAAGCAAATTGCCGATGCCGTGACCCAGGCCTGGGTGGATGGCCAGAGCTTGAGAACATACCGACACTCTCCAAATACCATGTCCCGGAAGTCATGGGCCGCTGGTGATGCTTGCCAGAGAGCCGTCAACCTCGCGTTAAAGGTTATGAAGGGCGAGCCCGGCATCCCTACCGTTTTATCCGCACCCGTATGGGGTTTCTATGATGTCCTCTTCAAGGGCAACAAATTCCAGTTCCAGCGTCCGTACGGTAGCTACGTCATGGAGAACGTGCTCTTCAAGGTCTCGTACCCAGGTTTGTGCCCCCAGTAATATTACCCAGATTACAACCTTACTAATTTCGTTCAGCCGAATTCCATTCGCAGACGGCCGTAGAGGCTTCCCAGAAGATCTACAACAAGCTAAAGGAACTAGGCAAGTCAGCTGCCGATATTAAGGCTATCACGTGCAGAACACACGAAGCTTGCATTCGTATTATCGACAAGCAATTCAAGCCAATGGACAACTTTGCCGACCGTGACCACTGCATCCAATACATGTGCTCGGTCATGCTCGTATTCGGACGGCTGGAGGCATCCGATTATACAGATGGCAGCGAGGCAGCGACCTCGCCGTTGGTCGAGTCGCTCCGCAAGAAGATCAAATGTGTCGAGGATCCGCAGTTCACTAAGGACTACCACGACCCTGCACTACGCACCATATCTAACGCGTTGACGGTAGAGCTAAACGACGGCACTGTTCTAGATGAGGTGGTTGTTGAGGCTCCATTGGGACACCGTCTAAGGAGAGAAGAAGCCAAGCCTCATATCCTAGCCAAATACAAGCGACACCTTGGACCTCACTTTTCCGAAGCGGAAGTGAAGGATTTGATCGAATTAGGGATGGACGGTAAGAAACTGGAGGCAACGGCCATCGATGAGTATGTCGACAAGTATGTTGTGAAGAGCAGTCCTTTTGTTTAGACTTGCTGGATATCTAGGCGGGTGTTGAGGAAGAAGAAAGATATATCGCACATGTATCTTACCTTCCTACATTACATATATGTAAGGTATGTAAATACATAGGTACATATCTGCCTAAAATATGTACGTGCCTGGCCAGGGTTATTTTTATCAATTGGGGATTCGACATGATATTATATATTTTACTTGGGGTGAGTTTAGAATCTGGGGGGAAAGGAGAGTTCTCTCTCTTCCTCTTTTTTTTTTTTTTTTTTTGGTTCCTCAATAAGTGTTTTATTATCACGACGTTCCGATGAGCATGATGATACATAGAAAGGGATGCACGGCTTGCACAGCCACCGTTTCGTATCATTACCTCTTTGAAAGGGGACCCTCTATTAGATAGGTACATGTACCTAGGTAGGTACATAGGCAGCTATGTACATGTAGGTACCTACATTGTACGTAAGTAGGTACTGAACTTAACCCATCCATAGCCCGCTTCCCTAAAAAAAAACATAAGCAGCAACCCAAGAACCTTAAAAGAACGGAGAATCCATCTTTTCACCAACAACATTGAATCTGCTACATTATTCTACATACGGTACATCGTGAATGGTCATCTTTCCCAATATCCATTCCGATCACACCGAAACCTTTGAGGTTATTTGTAAAGTTTACATTGCGACCGTTAGATCAAATCAGGAAAAAAGATATCGACTGTCGATACCCTTTCGACAGCTCTCATTTCCGCAGACCTCCTTGACTGAATAGGACTCGTTAGCAAAGCAACTAAGTCGATTTCTCAGCAAAATGGTGACTCTGGAACGCCAGGAAATTATCGCCACCAACAAGTCGCTCAGGCTTATAAAAAATGTATGCTTATCGCTAAGTCATTGCTCACCACACATGAACTTGGCTCCGCCGCTGACCCTCAATATTCTTAGGAACTTGAGCATCTTCTAGAGAAAGGCGTCCTGACCGACGATGTATTCGACTCAATTCATCGAATGCTTCCAGCCGAGACCTCCCTCTCTGGTGCGCCTACACCCGCAGCGCGAACATCCTCAGTCGCCTCGCCACCGCCAGCTCCAACACAGCAACACCCGGCACCTGTCAATTCGATGGCAAACCTAACAATCAACCAGAGCCCGACTCCTAACCCTGCGCCCCCAGCTTACAGCACAACTGGGCCGCCTTCCCTTCCTGCGCGTACAGGACCTCCAGCGCCACCACCGACGAAACCGATTATTGCTCACGCAAAGGCGTTGTATAAATATCAGGCCGCTGACGACCGAGACCTATCATTCGAGCGCGACGACAAGATCGCTGTGTACGAGTACATGAATGATGACTGGTGGATGGGACGCAACAAGCGAACAAACGCCGAAGGTATATTCCCGAAGAACTACGTCGAGATAGACAACAGTGAAAAAGCTGGCTTCTACGCCCCGCCGCAACCAGTCTATGCTACTCCTGGTCCAGCGCCAGGTAACGGATACCCCCCACCACCGCAGGCACAGAATCCCTATAATGCACACGTTCCTCCCATGGCCGTGGCGCAAGGGGGTAGCGGCCAGAGCGGACCACCGAGCAAATTCGAAGAGGGTGGCAAGAAGTTTGGCAAGAAGTTGGGGAATGCTGCCATCTTTGGTGCGGGTGCTACGCTTGGTGGAAAGATCGTGAATGGTATTTTCTAGATACAGCTAGTGGTGAGATCCGGAGTTTAGGTCAAGGGGCATTGTATTCGTTATTACTCCTGAACCTTATGAGATAGGGAAGGTGGCCCATGCATGTTCATTTTCGAAGCAGCAAACCGCTAAGCTGATGATGAGGAATTTGTCAATGGTTTCTTAGGTCGATGACGAGAGAGAGGGGGAGGGAGGGGGAGAGAGAGAGAGAGAGAGAGAGAGAGAGAGAACGAAGAAAAAAAGACGGGTAAAATCTGCATTTGTATTCCTTACTGGGAGTTCGCTTCAGTCAAGTGGCTACCAAACGGTCGTATTCGCCTTGAGAATAGCAGGCCGTTAATCCCAAGCCATCGTATGAGGCTAGCTCGTTGGTCTGTGGCGGTATGTACACGTAGGTATAAGACCTAGGGTCTTGTATGATACGCAGGCAGAGGTCGATGTGGGAAGTGCCCGGATATATAAAAAGGGGCCTTCTTGCGATAGATGAGCAATGACATATCGATTATTTCTCACATGCGAGTGCGTCTAGCTACTCTTTTCCGAAGATCAAATAGCAGGTGATGGCATGTGGCACGATCACATGAACCAACATGAATAAGAAGTATAGCTTTATTAAACAGATAAAAGTAAAGCCCCTAACCCTCATGGCAACTCCAAGGAATTTCTAGATCCCCACGTAGATGGGAAAGTATGCTTGGATATTGAGAGAACCCTTGGTAATATTTTGCTAGTTTAAACATGTAAACGCACCTTGTAAATGATGACTATTCATCTTCTGCTCCTGCTATCAGAACCAATGTCCCAGGGCCACAATGAATAAGAGATATGTACCTAGCTATCTAACATCCTCCAGTCGAGAAGGACGCATAATTTCCGTAACAAATGTCTATCAGGGGAAATGCCGGCCCTTCGAGGGGTGGTTATTAACTACATGTATAGCCATTAAAGAAACTCTCCAGCGCGAAGCGGCAACAAGATTAAAAAAAAAACAGATCTTGATCTTCATGCTGGCCAGGTATGTGGACCATCGTGGGCCATAGCTTTAGAAAATTTTCGAATGAGACCAGGGCAAAGCATCCTAGCCTTGAATTTCTTGCTTTCTTTCTATCTTTCTTTCCTCCCCCTTTTGCTGTAAACGGTGGGGCTAGGATTGAAGCCGGTCGGAAGAAGCCGGGTCCAGCTCAAGTTAGGCTCCGGCACATTTCGATAGGTTACTGAATCAACTGTCGTACCCCAATCATACGACCATCGATAGCATAGTGACTCAATAACATGCCACTGTAAAACCAGTTTTTTTTCTTTTTCATCAATTTTTTCCGCCTCGAGGAGTCATCCGTTAGCAAAACAGGGCTCATGAAACCATTAGCTGGGTCGGACGAGACGAGAATAGTTCGGGTCTTTCAGTTCGGAAGTAGTTCGAGAATGGCTCCAGCACGACAGTTGTACAACGATGTTTTTACTCAACTCATTCTGGCATGTGGTCTTGGCTTCTGTATATAAAATTGGTCCTGACTTTCTCGACGAGTTCAGCTAGATAGCTATTAATCTATCATCAAGATCCAAGATCCAAGATCACCACATCAGATCCATTAGATCCAAAGCTTCCAAAGCGCAGAAAAACAATGCAAGGCGATATCTTCCAATTGGAACAGATGGCCGCCCAGGTCCAAGCACCCCATTTTGAATCCAGCTCTACTCCTCTGGGTAACAACGCAAATCCCCAGGTCGCCATTTACAACGAAGACGACCTTTCACATCTTCTTTATATAAACCACCTCCACCATGCTGGTCACAAAGACAAGGTCATTATCAATCATGTCTACCGTGACGGTTACTCCACACCGTTGGAGTCCCTCCCTTCAGGTGCACAAACACCAGGATCAGAAAGCAACGAAACGCCAATCCTTAGCGACTGTGAGTCAGACGTCGACGAAGGTGCGTGCCTACCAATCTCACCGAACGCTTATTCTCGGTTGAATCCGCTAAGATTCGAAGATGGGTTCGAATTTCCCGTCTTCCTTGGTAGGCAGGCAGAGGAGTCGTCGCATCGGCCTTCCCTCCGTCGATCAGATCCGGCATCAAAGATGAATTCGGATAGCAAACACGTCCGTATAGCTGCAGCGGGAGAGAACCACGTCTCAGAAATTTCCGGGCCGTTGATGTCTTGGTGGCCGGCACCACTTGAGACGATGGAGCACGAATGGATCGACGAGAAGCTCGCCGATCGGAAAAGCTCCAATGTGATGCCAGCGGATCGGCACGTCTCAAATATTGAGGGACCTTTGAGTATGTTATAGCGTGTTGCTTTTTACCCAAGTTATTATTCTAACTCTCGTCGTTCTAGTGTCTTGGTGGCCAGCTCCGATGGAGTTGTTGGAACATAGATGGGACGAACGATTCTACGAATAAAGAGATGACAATGAGGCGTTCCAATCATGATGCGGCGTTTGGAATCGGCAATTTATTTATTTTGGGTGTATTTTGAATCTATATACCCTGGCATCTGTCTTGAGCGTTATAACCTACACTACAGTTGTGCCTTTCGACCGAGGACTCGAGCCCGAAGCTCTTCCTTCTGGGTTCGAATGGGCTTCACGGAGTTCAAAAGGAGCCAGGGTCAAGGGTAACCAATCCCTACATATATGTACATTGGACGTGTTTTGTGGGTTTATCGATACCACGCCAGGTGGTACATCTGTATATTTGTACGTCATGATCGGGTCGATAGTCAGTGAACGAGGGCCAGGTGATAATAGACTTCTCAACTTCGCTCTTATGCACTCCCCCCTATCTTGGGGTTTCTCTCACGTTACCACTATTGGCATTGGGTACTCCGAGGAGCTGAGGTAATTCCGAGTAGATGTGAAAACTTATTTATTTTATCGGGTATCGAACTTGATAATAAACAGTCGTTGGATCTCTCGTTCAACTATTCGCTAGTACGAGTCAGGCCCAGTGAGAAAACTCAGGGGATAATAGGCTCGGTACTCCAGATCATACGGCAGAAATTAACAAGATACAGTTAACAACCCGAAACACTACTGGACGGGATACCATGGAGACGGGAGTTCTCCGAGCTCGGCGCGGGGAGCTCAGAAGTGGGGGATGGCGCAGCGTAATGAACTTCATAAAGCTGCTACAGAGCACTTATAACCAAGTTTACCTCACCAGCTTTGACGTCTGGCTCTTTCACTGTGGCCTCAACATGACATCCGTTCTTGCGGGCAAAAGGATTCTTATTACTGGCGCAGCAAGCGGTATTGGGTTGGTTAGCCACTCCTCTGCTCACGTGTATCACTCACTTATACTCGTCCTACGTTAGGAGAGGTACGGCGATAAAACTGCACAACTTGGGGGCTATACTTGCTATCACAGATGTCAACGAAACCGGAATCGCCGAGACACTCGAACTCTGCGGCGGCGGTGGCGCAAAGCACCACACTAGTATTCTCGATGTGTCCAAGGCAGCCGCTGTAGAAAAATGTGTAGAAGAGATTGTGGCCAAGTATGGACAGATTGACCACGTGTTTAATTGCGCCGGTATTAACCCGATTTCAATGCCTCTAACTGAGACGAGCGAGGCATATTTTGACCAGCTAGTCGGCGTAAATTTGAAGGGTACCTATAATGTAACCAAAACTACGATACCACACATGACAGCACCAGGCGGAAGTTACGTGAACGTCAGCTCCATATCTGGCTGGAATCCTAGCGTAGGGACGGCAATCTACTGCGCTACGAAGTTTGGCGTTATCGGTTTTAGTAAATGCATGGCCCTCGAGTTGGGACCCAAGGGAATCCGTGTGAATACCGTCGCTCCGGGCTATATCGACACGCCAACTAATGCCGGAATCGCGAAGGGAACGACTGAGGCGAGAATTAGTATGGAGCAGGGCAACGCGCTAGGCAGGATGGGCACACCTGACGATATTGCAAGTGTAAGTCCCTTACATTATAGTGTTTCTTACGTGTGAGGCGTCGCAGGTCCGGTTGCTGAGGCTCGATAATACGTCTGGATCTCGATCTCGATCTCGATCCGACTTTCCAGAGCCCTGCCATTGCTTGCTCTCTACCATATGCAACATATATCATAACGCACAGGCTAACGTTACTGTATCCTAGGTGGTAGCTTTCCTGATGAGTGACGAGGCAAGATATATGAATGGCAGTGTTGTTGAGATCGATGGGATGTTGAAAACATGAACTGGATTCGGGAGCTAGATAAGTGGTTACAAAATGCGTAAGACTACCCTAAGCTCCGCCTCTGCTCCTCTACATCGTAGGCTTTCATCGTTACGACCGCAATGCCCCTTGGATATGGATATACCTACGGTAGTCAGGGGATCACACGCCCGCGTTAGGGGTTAGTGAGAATCAAGCCTGGCGTATTATTTGAAATTCGGTATTTTAGTGACGCGTTCCACTTAGTATTGTACTTCCGTGACTCATAGTATATTGATATCCTCGTATTCTACCTAGGTAGCCAAACGTGTCCTCTCGTAGTACTAGACTTGCTGTTTTCAACTGGAACCAGGTTACGTATATTTCATAGGAACTCGAGTATCTAAAAGACTCGAGACATACGATACGCTATTCGAACCATAAGCATATTGGCGCATCGCCAAAGCAGTTGCGAATGAAGGCCACGATGTCGGCTCAAAAGGCTTCTCCCTTAGCAATAGACGTCTTTATGGCCAGTCCCGTCTTGACAAGAGTATTAAAAGACATTGTAATTCCCGTACCATTTGGGTAGCCCAATGAAGCAAAACACGTCGTGTCAGCATTTTTATCCTTCGTTTCTAGAATATACCAACTTTGGACTTCATATCGTGTTATTAGAGATTAGCAAAAGTCGCATTATGAATATTCATGGGTGTGGCGTGATTCTACCCGTGAGACCTTCTGGCCCGTTGCGCCATCCCTATTGGCCCTCCAAACGCCGTCATCCCCTTCAAACTGTTCTCTCTTCCATACCTCTACACGTTCCTTACAATCCTCTAGAGCTTGTTCCCCGGCTCGCCACGCAGCCTGCCTATGTGGCGCGGAGACAGCTATGAGAATACTTTCTTCCCCAATAGGCACAACCCCGAGTCGGTGAACCATGGCCATGGCTACGAGGCCGTGTTTTGTGTGAATACCTTTACTGATGGATAGCATGGTCTTCAATGCCAGCGGATTATAAGCTGAGTAGTGAAGCTCTTTCACCGGCTTCCCACCAAAATTATCCCGAGTAGTGCCTATGAAGAATCAGAATATCAGACCGAGAGTAAAGGGCCTGCTAGAGACGAGGAGGCGTAGAGTAAACTAACCCGCAAACATGACAATTGCGCCTGCTTGAGGACTACGGACCCTGTCCATGATGTCGCGTAGGTTGAGATGGTCGTGGGTTAGACCAACATAGCAACCATCCTCTACGATTTCAGTTATTTCACTGTCCATTTTCTTGGCACGTGTATATTATACGATGCAGAATTTGGTTTGAGGGTGAAGAGAAGAAACAAGGTGAATGAGAAGAACTTCGGATCATTGAGGATGAACTGGTTCAGGGTGAGTGCATCCTATAGTCCAGAGTTACATGTATGTATGAGGCATGTATTTTGAAGTTTACATACGCACATACCAAGTAAGTACATACATTAGTGGATACATGCATACACTACTATATGTACATATGGGTACGTATGTACATGTAGGTAGTCCCCATAATTGAGGTTAGATAAGCAAGATAAGGGATTGCAACGCTTCTTTTACCTGACGTTATGCCTTACATAACATCATATCATGTGAAGTCCCTCAACTTCGTCTCCTTATTATCACCGTTATCGCAGAATACCATCCGTGGGGAAAGAAAAAGAAAAGAAAAAAGAAAACCCCGGCCTATCGCATACTATACCTCTTCCCGATACTCAACCTGATGAGCCCACATTCTTCTCACCATGTATGACGACTACGACTACAACTACGACCATCGACCTCGCGACGAGCGGGATCACTATAGACGTAGATCGCCCGCTCCTAGGGACCACCACTATCGGTCGCGGCATGGTAAAATGATATAGCCTGGAGGATTGCTTGTCGAGCTGAATTTTGAGCTTGCGCTGACTTCCCTTCGAGGAAAAGAATCCTCTAGATCGCCTAGAAGATCGCCTCCACGTGGGCCTAGGGGAGAGGATCCGTACCGACGCTCTCCACCTGGACGAAGACGAGACGTTTCGCCCGAGTATCGTCAGCCCTTTTCAGATCGCACAATGAAGTCTAGTGGTGAGCCGTATGACCGCGATGCCCAATACTCGTCTACATACGACCGCGGTCGAGGTCGACATTACACAGATCACGACGATCCCCGGGGACGCTACAACCGAAGTCCCCGACGCGCCAAGTCAGGCGCGTCGTCGCCTTTAGACTCAGCTGACGATGGCTATTACCACGACTCTAGCCGCCGACCTGGCCCTGGACGACCCTATCATACCTTAAAGCTAGATGATATACCGGACAGGATGAGCTCGCAAGAGGTAAATTCATCTCCAACTCCCATACCCTCAGTGTTTAAACAATCTAGCAGATCGATGTCATCATGCGGGATATGGGTGCTACTGGTCTTGTCGAGGTCCGTATCAAGTCGGATGACAGAAGTGGTAGGCCATTATCACAGTGTCATATAGGTATTAGTACGCTGCTAAGCGTGAAATAGGGTTTCGTCGGTCGTACGCATTTGCCGAATTCAGATCTGAAGATGATGCTATCGACTTCCTTGAGAGGTACTACCCTGCCCTCGATATCACTAACAGCCATGGCTCTTCCATTCGCATACCCATAGAGTATAGTCGAGAGCGTCGACATATTGCAAACCCGGACGATTGGAAATGTACTATGGTGAGCTTAATTTATCCACTCGTTCTGTCTCGCAGGTTATTTAATTTGCGTTATTAGTGTCACTTTGAGAATTTCTCTCGTCGAGCAACGTGTAAGCAATGCAAAGCACCGAGATCATGTAAGTCTTGATTTGCTAGATAGACTGCATCACCTCCTATGGGCTGACTAACTCAAAATAGCCGAGAATACTGCAGACATGAAATTAGATGGCAAAAGTGATGAATGTCCGCACCAGACACCATCCCACTTTCTAGTTATTCGCGATTTGCCGCCTTCTGTAACCGAGTCGATGCTGGCTTCTGAGATTAAAAGGCTCTACGTAACCAAGGAAGATGAGCCGAAGCAGCCGTATGGTACACCCAACAAACTCAAGAGTACGGCTCCGATTGGTAATACCAGTGGGTTAGGTGCGAAGCCCGGCTCTCTAGTACGTGTCTTCATCATCCGAGACAAATATTCTGATATCAGCTGCAACTATGGATTTGCCGAATTCTTGAGCTTGGATGATGCTCGAGCAGCCGTGGCGAAATATGCTGCATTTCCGCAGTTTACCATTGCTTCAAAACCAGTCACCATAGCATTTATCCATTCTGGCGTTTTTATACCTTTCCTGCACCCAGCCCAAGACGAGGACCAGAAGTTTACCTTCTCTGCTACTCATAACCAGTCGTTGAGGCTTGTTTATTGGAATCCCTCAGTCTACGCCAATGAACTTACCATCTTTAACGAGAACCTATACGAAGACAAGCCACAAGCCACGGAACAATCGAGCAATGATGGCGACCGAACTGCAGGAAAGGATTCTAGAAAAAGGAAGGCTGAGAAAGACCTGGTCGCACCTAACGGCAAGAAGGTCATTGCCATGGTGCCCCAACTACAGAAATGGGCAAATAAACATGCTGAACTTCATGACCCGAAAGGGTCGAACCATAGTGGGAATACCGTTGACAACAAGGCGCCTGCAACTGGTTCCAACTCCCTAGGTCCGACAGATTCTGGTATTATAGCGGCAACGATTGCGATGGCTTCTTCTATATCATATGCCGATCTTGATCAAATGTGCTGCCTTTTATGCAGACGTAAGTTTAAAAACGAGCCCTCTCTCCGCCGGCATGAGCGGGTGAGCGACATGCACAAGGGCAATCTCGATAATGAAACGCTCGTGACCAAGGCAACAAAGGATTTGAAAGCTCTTGGTAAGGAGCCCACATCCAACTATCGGGATCGGGCCAAAGAGCGTCGAATGGCCCACAACCAGCCTAGCAAACCGAAACCCCATCTTCCTAGAAAGAACTTTCAGGCGACTAAGGAGTCGGGACCCGCCGTGGAAACGCCGCCTACAAAGCCTACGATATCCAAAGGCGCGGGATTGCTGGCCAAAATGGGGTGGAATACTGGTGAGGGTCTCGGAGTCGAAGGGGGTGGGCGGACCAAAATTATTGAAACGACGGCGTATAACCCCGGGGTTGGTCTCGGAGCTGAGGGCGGTAAGATTGGTGATGCTGCTGAGGAGGCCGCTCGAGCTACGAAGAATGATTACGCAGACTTCGTCTCAAAAGCAAAGGACAAGGCAAGAGAGCGATATGAGAAGATGGGTTAGCAGACTTCTGGTTATTGTATTTTCACTCTCGCATTCGTCGAACTTACACAATACAGGATCAAGATGGGGCGATTGCTAAGACAGGACAAACGAGGCCCGATAGTTATGTATTAATATATCTGCTAGTCAATCCGCCGTCTCTGTGCAGGATTTACGGAATGGTATATATCTAGGTACCAATGAAGTATCAAGAAAGGAAATGTTTATGTACAGTAGTTTACCCCGATACTTCGGTATATGCTTTCTGGGTATCCTCGACTCATATTTAACAGTCATACCCAACCACACCCCTCAGTTCCGCACTTTAAATACCCCAGTCCTTAGGCAATGTAGCCGTGTGCTGTAGAGTCCTCATCCCATGCCTTAATATGAGATTCGTCTGAAGATGAAATATGTGACAAAAGAATACGTGTCTAAAACATACACATGTCTAAAACATAACCAGTCCAACGCCCATCAATCCAAATAGACCCGCCACTCCGGCTACGACGAGCACCTCCAAGTTGGGTGGAGGCATAGACCTCGCACCGGCGTTTTCGCCGCTTTGGCCCGACGATGTACTTGTAGATGTAACGGTAACTGTGGGAGACCCGCTGCCAACATTACCAGTGCCGGTACTGCCACCAGGTCCAGGGAGCCCCGTAGCTGTCTGCTGTACGGAGACCTGCGAGGCGACGCCACTAGCATCGGGAATACCGGACTCCTGGGTGATCTCTAGGATATTACTCTCGGTGCTATTCAGGTTGGCTTGAGCCAATCCGATCTGCTTATTGGTTAAGTCATAGACCACATATGCCGAACGAAGGAATGTGTCGCCTAGGAGGTAGTAATCAGAACTCGGCTGTAGGCCAAAGCTGCAAACATTATCGAAAGGCAACGATGGTACATCCAAGCCCAGCTCGACGTATCCCTTTACGTTATTCAGCACCATCTCATCGATAGGAACCCGGACAACGGGACCGTCATCACCGCCGAACTGGAAGTCGAAAGTGAGATTCTTATTATCGCTCAGGTAATCGCAGTTGATGAAGACCAGTCCGGTCCCAGAGGTGTCATCTATCGCGTCAAAAGCACGGAAGATACGATTTGCCATGTTTTCCGGAACGTAGGTCAACGTAGTGCCCGAGTCGAGAATGACTGGGACAGCGGTTCGACTGTAGTTACTGACGGTGCCATTGTCGGCGGTGACGGACAAGGACGTGAGAGCGACGGTGAAGGAGGAATAATTACCGTAGCGATCTGGTTGAATCTCGATAGTTTTGAGCTCGCCGATGAATTTATACGTGTCAAGACCGCCGAATAGAATTGTTCCGGTTTCGGCATATAGATCGTCCTATAACAGCGAAGAAGTAATACGGATTAGCCCACTACAGAATTCCTCGTGGTGCCCGAGACACAGATCGGCAAAAGAGGCCAGGGTGTGGATGAGTAAATGAGTAGATGGGTAGATGAGGGCGTACCAAATATAGGCTGTATGCTTGAATGGCGATCAGGTCCTGATCCTGGAACAAATTCATGATATTTGGATAAGGCGTCCGTGCAGCAACATTGGCGGCAAAGCCAATGCCCAGGAGACCGGAGTTGATGGTGGAATTCTCGGCAAGGCCCATCTGCAGAGCCTCGATATCAGCGCCCCCGATACTAAAGTCGTCCTTGATATAATCCCCTTCGGCCCCTGACCCATCGACATATTGGATACTAAAGGTGTTGTCGGAAACGACGGAGTAGGTCGAACTCTTGGACGGATCGTAGGTTGATAGGCAGTACCCGTAGTAGTTCTGCATTGACCTAGACTTACAAAGGTTCGCATCCGAATCTAATATCCAGACATCACTGCTACCGGTATCGACAATCAGGTCAACAGTTTGGGGCGGTGTGCCCACGGTGACTTGAGCATAGTAACCTCCACCAGTCAAGTTGTTGTTTAGCTCCTGCGAGTACGTCCCAGCACGCTTATGAAGAGAGGGTAGTGCTCCTTTCGGTTTGCTAAAGCTGACGGGAATGACTCTCTGGGGGTTCTCGGTATCGGCGGCAGTGACGATAACGGCAGCGAGCGACGCGGCAAGAAGAGCTGAGAGGATCCCCATTGCGAGGGATCAGTAGTAGCTAGCTGATCGAAGCCAAGGAACACCGACTTGGAGAAGCGAGAAGCGAGAAGGGACCGGGAGAATAGCACAATATTATTGTTATTATTATACCTTTTCCAAGTCGTCGGCACCGTCTCGTAGTTACAGTTCCAACACGGCTTCTTACCTAGAAGCTACCCAGCAGTCTACGTAGTCGAGACTGATTTTATCGCCTGTCGCCACAGTGGGGGATCCAATCGATTGCTTGCAGTTGAGTAGATGGGCGATCGACAAAGTACCGTAGATGATGAAGTAAACGAGATGAACTAAGACCAAAAAGAGGATATGATTACCCGATACGGCCGTGACAGTCGTATTATGTGCGTGCTGTATTGGATAGAGATCTGAGAGAGCGTAATATATCTCATCAAGCAAAATAATAACCAAAGACCCAAAGACCTCAAGCCGAGATGTATGTACCCTACCTATCTAGTCCAACCCCCTATCCGTTTCAACGGCTAGATGGTAACCTATTATTAGTATTCTCGCCGACGAGCCGAGGGAGGGGATTCAGAGGAGCGAAGAAAAGAAACAGAATGAGTGGATGGATTGAAGAAATTCATCATTCAGCCGCCAAGTACAAATCGTAATTACGTTGTTTCCTAGTGTATGTACATGTACCGTAGGTAAGCTTCAAAGTTGGCCAAGATCAATAATAGCTACATATACCGTAATTATGTAGCTTAGCGGTTAGATTAAGGATCTACCGTAAGGGTCTAACAGGGAAATAATTCGTCTATATTAATATCCATCGACCTTGTTACGGTATATGCATAATATAGGTACGAACGAGGCAGGTCAAGGTGGGGAGGGTGGGGAGATTACGTGGCTTGGCATTTATCTTATCCAATCAAGTATGAGATATACTATTACCGCCCTTCCTTTCCGTCATCCTGCCAAGCGACGTATTTTGCTTTCCTACCAGTAATACTTGACAACAGTATCTTGAATCGTTGTTATCGTCGTCATCAATGTCATGTCTACTCTTTTTCTTTTTCTTTTTTTGCTTTTACTATTTTTATAGATAAAACAATCAATGCTTCTCATTTGACAACTATAGTACCAGACTACCCTAGGGTGCAATGACGAGACAATTTTTCAGGTTTAAACCCGATTGGACTCGCCTCCAGTATTAACGGAAAAGAGAAACCATCGCAATACAATCACAACTACCTAATCTAACTTTGTTCTCACTACTGCTTTGCTCGTCTTTGCGCAATCATGGCGCTGAGCTCCTCGATGCTAGTTTCACTGAGCACCTCAAAGATGCTCACATCCGCCTCACACTCTCTAGACACCCAGTTACGTACTCCAACTGCCACCAGCGAGTCCACTCCATAGGCACTGGGCGGTCGAGTCACATCGACGTCTGCTGAATTCATGTTGATGCTCTTCGACAGCATCACTTTAAGTCCTTCACTTATGACGAGGCTCGCCTCCTCGATATCTACCGCCTGCACTAGCTCGCTTCGCATGACGTCCTGCGGGTCTAGATCTTCCCCAGAATCGGCATCCATGCTTGCGGGCATATCTATTTGATTGAGATACGTGAACATGGCCGTGCGCGTCCAATACGGGTCTGCCGGCTTGTTCTGTCTGATCAGTCCGCCTGTTCCCACCCCTGTAATCACCTGCGCTGGCATTTTCTGACCATCCTCCATGTAACCCGTAATGGCACACTCGATGAGGCGTTTGAAATCCTGGAGCCGGATTCCGAAGAAGCCGCTGGCCTTGAGGATGTCCAGTGTTCGGGGATCCTCTGCCAGCATTCCCGCGCCAAGGATCGGACCCAGATCAACCGATACAGCGTGAGTGGTGCCTTTCCTGTTCGTGTTGATGTGTCTGGCCAGTCCGTCCTGGAACGCATTCCCTGCCGCGTAGTTGGCCTGTCCACGGTTTCCGATAACGCCAGCTGAGCTGGACAAGAAGATAAAGAAGTCTAGGCCTGTGCCAAATGCTCGGTGAAGATTCCAGGAGCCGAACGTCTTGGGGCGCGTCGCAGACTGCCAATCGTCGTATGTCATGTTTTCAAAGACAGCATCCCGTAAGACAGCAGCGCACTGGAATATACCTTTTACCGGTGGCATGCACTGCTGGATCTCGCCTGATACCTTCTCAAGAGCGTCGATCTCGCAAATGTCCACCTTGTAAGTTCGTACCTCGATCCCTCTATTACGGAGAAGGTCAAGACAAGACTTAGCCGTCTCACTCGTAGCACCGGATCGTGATAGGAAGACAATGTGCTGGGCTCCATTGGCTGCTAACAGCTTGGCGATCTCAACGCCGAGACCGCCGAGACCACCGGAAAGGATGTATGTGGCAGTTTCATGGAGGTAGTCGCTTATAGGACGAGGCTGCGGAAGGATCTGAACTGGCTTCGATGTGGGTCGGCGGCAGCAAATCTGGTAGCCGGCTTCGTTCGCCTCCAAGGCGGCGAAAGCAGCCGCTAGGTCAGAGTAATCATACTCACGGTCGCTTTCAGGACTCCAGACCTTGAAGTGTCCAGATATAAGCTTCGGGCCAACGAATGCCAACGCATCACCGAGTCGAGATGGTTGATGCTTGATGAGTTGTGGTACGTCTATCATGGTGTAGCTGAACGTCTTGCCAGTGACGTCTGCTTTATCTATCGTCATGTTCTTGTCAGACTTGTTGGTAAAATTGATGACACGACCTCCTAAGAACGTATTAGCTAGTGGACCGTTTTACGAATCTCACGCTACACTTACCTTCTCTGACGCATCGAATGTTCAAATCACGGCTCCGCGCCTCTGTGTCATAAACCACATCAACACCCTTGCTGTCTGTCAGACGCAATATCGCGTCTACGTAGCCCTTGGCTCTTGCATCGAGGATACGATCCTCTGAAAGCCCCCAGAAATGGCTGAGCACGCCTCGCTGATAGTTAGTCTCTGCGCTGGCGAGTATCTTGGCTCCTGCTGACTTGGCAAGCTGAATCGCAGCCTGGCCGAAGACACCTGTACCACCGTATATAAGGATAGTATCCTCAGCCGCAAGTCCTCTAAGCGCAAACCTGGCGATGGAGAAACTTGTCAGGGAGTAGAGGCCGCGAAGTTGGGGTCCGTCGGCCGGTACCTTGTACAAGAGACTACAATGACATCTAACATAGTCTCTCAGGGCACCGCGGGCGATGCCTACAACGTGGTCGCCTACAGAAATCTCTCCGACATTCTTGCCAACCTGTTCAACTACCCCGTATACGTCGGTTCCTAGAGAGTCATACCGTGCTCGCCCCCGGATTATATCATTGTCCAGATCGTTCAGCGTGGTGGACACGACCCTAACCTTAACGTCATCGGGAGGAACAGGGAGGCTAGCGTCAGGATCATCCCTCCAGTATATGCTTCCCGTTTCACCTAGCTCCCCAACCTCAAGCCTGAGGGGTCTTTCACGTGGAGCGGGCATAAGCTGCAGGGTCGGCTCAGCTACTGCGGTACCGCGCTCAATCATAGAATTGAGCTGTCTCACGAGAATTAGTCTCGGAACCATGATCTGTCCCTCCCGTTCGATATATTCCGTCTCTATTGGTTTCGTCACCTTCGGACCGAAAAACGATTGTCTAAACAAGGTAATGATTGTTTTTCTGAGGGTTTCTGACGCGCTCGAGTAGATATTCGTATCGGCGCCGATGTCAAATGTGACCAGCTTCTTGTCGGGGTACTCTGACTGTATAGTCCGGCCTAGAGCCTGAACAAGACAAGATTGGGGGTTCGTGGCCTCCAACTGCGAACCTTTAGTAATCCAGAAAATTCCCTTCGTGGCGGTAACAACATTGCGGAATGCAAGGAAATCCTCCTCCGTCCAGCTCCAAATCAGCGCCGTCCCGTCAAGCTCCAAGAAGGAGATACATAATTCCGGCAGTATTTGATCGTTGCCGATGCTGCGGAGGGTCCGGAATTGGCAATTCAGATCCGTCGCGAAATCTACACAGGACTCAATAACGCGAGGGTCCTCATGGCTTGGAATGAGGACGAGGACGTCATTCATCGGTGCAATGGAACTGTCTTGAGTTTTGACAGCTCGCTGTTTCTCGTCCGACTTCGGCAAGGTATCCGGGCTTTCCCATACAATCTCGGAGCAGAGGTTCTGGTGATTCGGGAGGAATCCGCTTTCAAGGCTCGGAGTTAATGCGGTAAAAGTCATATCCTTGACCACGATGAGCGGATGGTTCCTGGGGCCGGAGATACCCAGCCACGAGTCATCTGAGATAATGAAAGATGCGGATGCATCACGTAACCCACGACGGTCCGCCTGAGAATAAGCTGCAAGTTTTTCACCAATTTTTGAGAGCGTATGGCACTCAGCTGACACGTAAAGGCTACCGACGAACGAGGGGACCATTGGCTCGCTGCCAATGGCGAACGCAGTCTGAAAGATGGAATCCAGGGTTGCTGGGTGTATAATGTGAGGATACTCGAAATTCGCGGGCATGGCCGACTTTGTATCCGGAACACGAATAACACTGACGCAAGTATTATCCCGCTTGTGAATAGAACTGATATTTTGGAATAGCGGGCCATAATTCATACCAATGACGTCCAGAGTCTCGTAGAGTTGCCTTGGAATGACTAACTCGTCGCAGTTAGTTTTCGCCTCGAGATATGTCTGGTAATACCGACCATCCCGGAGGAGGTTTTCTCGAAGAACCTGGTGCTCGGCCCTTGCCCCCTCAACAGATCGACGATGGTAGATTGTGATCAAACCACTACCGTGCTCTTCCCATGGCCTGTCAAGCTGCTTCGAGTATATAGAAAACTCAAAGGTAGCCGACTGCAACGTCGCCGACGAAGATTCGGTATTGCTAGCAGATTTCGCGGCAAGATGGCTAGCCCGTTTGTTCATGTTCAGAGCATACTCTAAGCCGTGTGAAGTCCCTGGGATAATCATGGCCTTCTCGATCTTAAACTGTGTGATTTCAATACCCGAGAAATTCTCTGGCGCCACCTGTTTTGCAGCTTCGAGTACCATGGTGACCATGCCAGCGGCAGGATAGATCATAGTCTTTTGTACTTGGTGATCCCGGATCCACGGGTTCTCCGAGAGACGGAAGAAACCACGCCATCGAGGCTGGAAAGGAATCGAGTCGGCCGTTGGTCGCCCGATAAGATCGTATCTCCCATGAACTTGGAAGCGGTTGGCTCGTGACAAATGCGACTCATACCAATACAAATTGTCGTGGTTCCAGGGGTACTTGGGCACATCAACAAGGAGTTTCGGTAACCGAGTCTGCGGGTTTCTCATGACTACCCAAAGCATGGCGACATCGCATCCATGGCCCCACAGCTTTCCGACCGCGTCGAGTGAAGTCACTGCTGCGTCTTTGCCTCGACGAAGCATTGAGTAATAAGTCGGCCGCTGCCCAAGCTTGTTCTCCACGTCGAGGATCTGCTTGACCGGACTCTGTAATGTGGAATGTGGGCTCAGTTCCAGGATCACGTTCGGCTTCTCGCCACTCTTGGATTTCACCATTTGATGCATAGCACCGGCGAAAAGAACCGGGGAGACCATGTTCTTCACCCAGTATTCAGGGCTGAGCTCCTCCCAACTAATGGGACGCCCAGTTACCGACGAGTACATAATTAGGCCATCGGTATCAGTACTAATATCTGCCTGTTTATCACCCAGATGAACGTCATCGGGCGTCACGAGTCTTCCCTGGGTGCGAGGGTGTGGAACCGTCCTGTGGCTTGGCTTTCTCGGCTTGATATGAGCTATCGATTCAAGATACGCCGCCTCGCAGCGCTTCATATGATGTGAATGATAGGCGATACTAACGACAAGGAGTCGGTTGAAGATACCTTCGACTTCAAAAATAGCTTGAAGCTCATAGATCGCATCCGAATCACCAGACAGTGTTACCGATGTTGGGCTGTTGACGCAAGCAACTGCCACCCTACTACCGTCGACTTGATCGACGTACTTCTGCGCCTCGGAAGCCGACAGACCAACAGCAAGCATGCTGCCCTTTGGGCTTTCGTCGTCCTCTACCTTAAGTAGGGCCTTAGCGCAGCGTCCCCGATGAAAAGCCAGCTCCCAAGCATCTTCCCGCGAGATAGCCCCTAGGCAATACGCTGCAGCAATTTCTCCAGATGAATGACCACAAACGGAGCTAGGTTTGACATCAAAATAGCATGTCAGCAGATCCACAAGTGCCACTTGTATTGACGTAGTTGCTGGCTGGGAAATTTCGGGCTCATTGATCCTGGAGGAAGCTTCGTCTTTGAGGAGTTCCCCAAGGAGGCTAAAAGAGCAACCCTCTTGGGCCTGCAGGTAAGAAGTAGCCTCCATAATGGAGTCCAAGAAAATATCGAAACGGAGAAGCTCCCTTCCCATAGCAAACCACTGGGCTCCTTGGCCACCGAATATGAAGGCTACTTTATTCGCCTTGTCATCAGATGCCCTGATGAAATCCACGGGTCCCAGTTGTCCTAACTTCAGAGCGAGGTCTTCTGGAGACTGTGCAACGACCGACGCCGTCCACTGCATTTTTGTCCGCCGACAACCAAGAGTGTATGCAAGGTCTTCCATAACATTACCGGACACAACATCAACTCGCTTACTGATATAGGTCGAGTAATCTTCGAGCATCCGGGACAATACCTTCTGTTCGTGCGCAGAGAAGACGAAGAGATGTGTTTCGGCATCCCGGCGGGGAATCCGTATGTCTTGGGCTGATATAGCCGTATTACGAATCGCGTCATCGAGGAAGACGGTATCTTTGGCGACCGAATGCAGATTCGAAGCATCCAAGTCATTATCTAGAATTGCGGTATTGTGGTGTGCCAGGAGCCCCCGTTGAGCTAAATAGTGGGCAGCATCGTCCATAATGACATGCGCGTTACTGTAGCATTACGAATTAGCATGACAGAATAGGGCGACAATGTAATGATCCTGGAGGCTACTCACGTTCCACCAAACCCGAAACAGTTGATGCTCGCACGTCTAAGACCTTCAGTCGGCCAGGGTGTGTTTGCGATTGGAACCTACCGTAGAGCATCGTCAGTAGAAGACTTAATAGTTGGTACGACTGCATTTCCTCACCTTGACTTTCCAGTCGTCAAACTTGATAGCCGGGTTTCCGGGCAGGTTGAAGTTGAGGTGCTTTGGGATCACTCCGTTCTCAATGGTCAAGATACCTTTGATTAGCCCGGCGATTCCAGCACAACCTTCGAGGTGGCCGATATTGGTCTGATGATTAATTAATTAGCAAATAATCGTACATCCAGGAATTAGAGAGAGCTCAAACCTTTATCGAGCCGACGTAGATCGGGTTGGCTGAAGTACGCTGCGCACAAAATCCGTCCGAGATCGCCTTTAGCTCTCTAAAATCACCAGCTTGCGTACCGGTGCCGTGGCACTCGACGTAAGCCGTGCTGTCGACAGAGAGGCCAGCTCTCTTGTACACGGACTTGATGTTGCGAAGCTGTGCCTCTGAGCTAGGCAGAGTGATGCCTTAAATCAAAATCATTAGAGAAGTCATCATGGCGCTAAGTGGAATACGTACCAGGTGTGCGCCCATCTTGGTTAACACTGGATCCTCGAATAACCCCACGGATGTTATCATTATCTCGGATAGCATCTTGAAGGCGCTTCAGGACAACGATGCCGATTCCCTCGCCACGGCCGTAGCCATTGGCTCGGGCATCGAACGCATAGCACTTGCCATCCGGACTCAAGAAGTTCAGCGCAGTCATGGGCATCATGGTGTTAGGTGTCAAAATCAATCCAGCACCACCAGCAAGACCCTATGTTAGGTCAATTCAGTCAGTATATTATTACTATATGGTACGGTATAAGGTGTGAGTTAACTTACAATGTCAATCTCACCGTTGCGAAGACTCTGGCAAGCATTGTGCACGCAAACTAAGCTAGCGCTGCATCCCGTGTCTATGGTCATGCTTGGGCCGTTGACGTCCAAGAAGTACGAGATGCGATTTGACATGATTGCAATGCCATTACCGGTCGCCCCATACTTCGGCGAGTCATCGGGGTCCCTCAAGACTATCTGCTCATAGTCTTCGATTTGTTAGCTAGGGCTATATCAATGAGAGAGTATGAGGGTTCATATATTGTACGTACCCTTGACGAAAGAGCCAACCCAAACTCCAGTATCGCTCTTCTTGATGGCATTGCGGTCAAGTCCAGCTAATGACAAGTTAGCCCGGTAAGATACAATGAGACACATAGAACCCCTACCATTGTCCAGAGCTTCAACTGAGACCTCAAGGAGGATTCGCTGTTGCGGATCTATGGCCCTGGCCTCGTCCGCGGGAATGGAGAAGAACTATGAATGTCAGCAAAATGTTAATTAGATCAATGGGATTCGAAGCTTACCGAGCTATCGAATGCTCGCACATCTTCCTCCAAAAAATGAGCGGCTCGAAAAGGAATCTGATGATAGCGGTCAGTCCCTGACTCAACGACGAAATTAGAGGCAAACACTTACACTTCCTTGTCGATTACCGCTCGGGTGAAAGTAGCTTGAGATATTCAAGCGGGTAGTGGGGATTTCGGACCAGGCGCTCTCTCCGTGGTAGAGCATGTGCCACAGGTCCGACGGTGAAGTGGCGTTGCCAGGAAATCGGCAACCAATACCAACAACTGCAATGGGTTCCATTGCATCAGAGGCTGGTTTATCCATGGCGGATACCCAAGCCCAATGTCAGATGACAAGAGGGATGTCACAGTAAGAGGCTCAGACAGATGATTGAATCTGTATGAACAAAGTGAATACTGTGTTGGAGGAATGAAAGGAGTAAAGAAGTGAATGAGAGAATGTATGATGAAATGAATGAATGAAATGAATGAATGAAATGAATGGACGGAGGAGTAGGTGAGAGAATTAATGGGGAAATGAATGAGGAATGAGTAAGAGAAGAACGGGTGTGAGGAACCAATGCTGTTGTTGTGGACTTTGGAAAAATTGACAACTGGACTTGAAACCCCGTGTTTAAATAAGAAACCGAAGGTGTGTGCACCTGACCTGACGTCCAAGCTGCGAATGCTTACAGTATGTTTTGGTTGACAGTGACAGTAATAACTTAGCCAGGTGACTTGGGTAGGTACGCTTATGTTGGCAGTTACGGGAGTTACCTAGGTGACTCTGGTAACTTAGGCGGCGTATGTACGTTGTCAACGTGTGAAGAATACCAAACCAGCATTTCTCCGTGATTCAGGAGAAAATCAATGAGATAATTCAGGAAGTAGCTCATACAAATCACCCGGCACATGCTTAAAATCTGCTCAGATGAAAACCTTATTATTCCACAAGTGAGTCATGCTACTTATTGTTTGCCTTTCTCACTTCCCCTTTCCTTGTTATGATAATAGTGAACTGTATGTGGGTATCTACATCATAAGATGAGCTCGGGTACGAATTACACACACATCTAGGCAGGTTCAGTTTCTTAGGTATATACTCTACGTTTACCAAAGCCGCTGGAACTCGAACAAGAGGGGGGGGGAAGGGGCTAAATACAACGTTCTAATGTGAGGCTGAGCTGCTCTACATCTATTGTAAATGTCCAGGTATATCAGACATCTTTTACATCAAAAGTAAGCGATCTTCATAAACGCTGTATCATAGACGAAGGTACCTCACGACCGGCCATTAACCCCTGATCATACAGACTATATGTGCCTGAAATTGCAGAATATCATTACAGTACCTACCTGTTACTGACTTACAGGCGATACATACATCGCATGCTAGGTGGCACTGTATCTAATACAGTTCTCTTTGGGCTCAAAAAGGTCCGTAGCAGATAAAGGGCGCAGATCAAAAATGTCCTAGGCATTGGCTTCGAAGCCCGACCTGGTCACGACCAATTATTATGTTTAGCCTCCTCAAAATACTCGATTGCGACATGCACAGTATAATCCATAGATATCGTCGATCACTGCAATATTGCCTTCGGATGTTCCGCTCAATGCCTACGAGCCTCCTAGCACGTCGTAGCAGTTCAAAAGGAGAAGCTCCGTGTGGGAACCTGGCTAAATATGAGAACAGGCATACAAATCCCATTAATACGCATATCTTGCGTCTCAGAAAGATCAATGTAGCAGTCGAACTACCAGTAATCTGTGGAACGTCAACCACATGACCACGTGGTTATCACAACGACAGGGCTCGACCATCAACTCGAGAACCAACCACAAGAAAACTTTGCCGATGAATCCCTCGCCGGTGCAAGCACCTCACCTATCAACCACACAGAAATTAATATAAAATACATACCTATGCCTAACACCGTCGAAATGTCCACAAGCACGTGGACGACTGCGTTTTGCAACTAGGCTTGGATGAAGCCCGGGTAATCTTCATAATCTTCATACTTGAACTTCATACTCCACATCCGGCTTCTCTCGACCAGGAGTTTACATTCTTTCCTAGCACTGCCACGCAGCTCATAGGCCTGGTAGCCTAGTTCATACATGGAGTGGCATGGATAACACCACTGGTCACACTATGTATGTAGGTGACCAGAACCAAGGATGAATTCCCCAGCCACTTCTATAGTCACTTCGGGCTGGGACCGGAAATGAACCTCGGATACCTCGAAATCCAAAGCCTCTACTCCATCACTTATTAAATAGTCTGTCCAGACGAGGACTGATGAAGAACCCCTTTCTAATATGTGCTGCCTTTTGTAATCTCACCAGTGAATTAGTTAGAGAGGACAGAAACTAGCTTCTAGATGACGGGTCCGGTCGTACGTGGACACGTATACATACCTACACAAATGGTAGCTAATAAATTCAAACTATAATACTCGGATCAATCGTTCGACTGGTATACATAGACGCAGCATCAAGCTATTCACTATGTATCAGACATAAGCTATTGGGTCAGTCCTGATCTAGAGACAAAGTCTCAGCTTTGGTCCCATACCGCAGGGAAACTAAGACGTTGAGCTCTACGAATTTAGCAAGGGTTGATTATAAAGGAATATAATGTCCAGTATTGGCAGAGATAACTCAAGCGTAGATAATAAAATTTTGAGCCCATATTTTCAGCCATCTAAGAATCCAAATATAAATCTTAAATAAAGCCTGTGTCTGTGATCGCCCCATGTATTTTTCTTTTTAAAAAAAAGGGGGGGGGGGGGAGAGAGAGAGAGAGAATTAGTAAAGTGTCCTATAGATTACCCACCACACGTATAACTCAATCCTCAAGTATAAATAATTCTAAGTAAACCTCCCCTCCCATGTTCTCAACAAGCAAGTTGCGAGGAAGCCCAGACGGATTGCGCGCGGCCACTTTCAGTGGCTAGGCTCATGGACGAGTACAGCTAGTCGCACAGACGGGACTCGGCATGATCTACCTGTATCTATCTCTATATACCGGAGGTGCTAGTGGTTGAGCTTCAAGCTTACGAGAATGAAGACTTAACGCGCTGGATTTCAATTTATATCGGATTCGAAGCGGGAAGCCGCTTGACCACAAAGAACAGGATAGGTGAGACAGTTGAAAAGTATGACATCAATGGCCTGGTAGATTCCATAGTTCATAGCGTTTATAATATCTTGTACGTAGGTAAAGATACCAGATGATGGATGATAGGTAAAGGGGGGTGATGGGTGACGAGGTAGATACATGTGGGTAATGAATTCAAGTGACAGATTGTCTATTGGAAGTACTACGTGGACTAGGAAACCGCAGCTGCGTGCATCAAGGTACAAGCTCCTTAAAGCCGTTTCCCTTGTCTCACCTCGCACAACATCCGCCCATCATCCGCCTTCCGGCTGCCTTCTGCTGTCTATCCCGGACGTACAAAGAAAAATGAAGTTCGAATGTCACTCGGCACTGTTGACTGAAACTGAAGTCATATTTCATAGAGAGGCCTGCAGCCTAACGTCCCTTGTCACAGTAGTACCGGCTATTTCAGGTCTAGTTGTATTGACTCGGCCCATTGCTGTTATCCGTTCCCCCTTAGTCTTACCGATATTAGGTGGTTGTCTCTGTTCGAGCCTGTTCCGAACACCGGGTCATACATAGAAAATGCTGGAGTGAAACAGGGGACAGGAGAGCTGAGACTTGAAAGATTCTATTGTATGAAATATAGTACTAAGCCAATACATCATGTAGTGAATACATACATGTAGCTATCAAGTACTTGTAGGAGATACATACATACCTTATCAATATATATACCTACGAGTACCTGCATACATGTATTTATTATCAATATTCATCAATATGTACATATATAAGGTACATGTATGTATGTATGATGTACGTATGTGAATGATTCGTAACTTCCCGAGTTTGTGGTAATTCCTACCAATTCCCAACCAGAAGCAAAGATGTCAGCAGCAAGTGCGCAAAATCTTATCCACTGTCAGAATTAAACCTGGAGATTGCACTATTTGCGTTCGGGTTGCTGAGGCCCAAACGCGCTTGAACAAGGACAATAAATTCATTCGCCAATCTGAAGGGCAAACCGAGTCTTCTGCCTGACATCTATATCTTAGGAAGTAATTCGACGGCTGGAGACGTCTCCATCACAAGCTGCTCCTGGTTCTATCTTGTTTGGGAAATTTGTCGATCCGCACGCTTACTACGATGCCCTATCAGCATGCTGTCCACGGTTGGCGCCAAATAACGCTGATTGCAACGTAAGAGACTTCCATTATTTTATTAGTATACCCTCTGCTTCAGCTAACCGTATGTCGATTATCGATAGTCAATTAATTGGCCTCCTTTTCTCCGCTATCGACGCCTCTATCGTCTCAACGTCCCTCGTTACCATATCAATTGGTCTTCAAGACTTCCTGGATGCGCCATGGGTTGTCCTCTCCTATCTCCTAGCCTACCTAGGCTTCGCCATCGGCTTTGCCAAATTGAGTGATATCTACGGTCGACGCGATATGCTATATTGCTCGTGGCTGCTCTTTGTCGGCTTCTCCATCGGATGTGCCTGTTCGACAACCATGACCCAGTTGTGCGCCGCCACCCCCATCCGCAATGTGTACCTACCATATTGTGCCTACTACTGACGCATTAAATAGGATTGTCTGTCGAGCCTTCCAGGGTATTGGCGGCTCTGGATTATACAGCTTGAGCCAGATCGTACTTTTCGAAGCAGGCCCTTCGGACAAGCCAAGCCTAATGGGTGGACTGGTCGGTATTACATTAGCCGTATCCTATGTGCTAGGACCTATTTTGGGGGCCGTCATCTCATCATCGACGGAATGGAATATCATATTCTGGATCAAGTATGTGCTTGCTACGAACATTCGAGAGTCACGCTAAAACTTCAATAGTGTGCCCGCTGGCATCACCGTGCTACTCGCCCTCTATTTGGCATCGCCACCTGAAGTTATGACGCATCAGAGAGGATGGAATTCGATTCGAAAGATCGATTTTATCGGCAACATCTCGGTCATATCTGCTTGTTCGCTGCTAGTTTTCTCCCTTCAGGAGGCTGGCGCGTATACATATGCATGGAATAGCCCAGCCATAGTCATGGCTCTGTCGGTCTCGTCTCTTAGCTGGGTGGTCTTCTTCACGTGGGAGGCTTACCTGGGACTGAAACGCTTCACGCTTATCGAGCCCATATTGCCTCTACGGCTCTTCTTCCGGCGAGTATATGCTAGTTGTGTGATGTATGCACGGGTGCCCGCCTTGAGTTTTTGGCAGAAACATGGCTAACTACAACAGATGCACATTCTGCACGGGATATATCTACCTATCCATCCTCATCATACTCCCTGAGCGTTTCCAGATTGTCAACGGGGAAAATGCACTCTACTCGGGAGTCCACCTACTACCAATGCTAGGCGCGACATCTTTTGGCGCCTTTGTCGCCGGTGCAGTCTCGCGCAAGCGAAATAATACGTCGTGGACGCTAATGCTGGCCCACGTCTTCCAATTACTGGGCACCAGCCTTATGTCTATGCTCAAAGACACGACTACCGAGACCAAGGCACAATACGGGTTTCAAGTCTTGCTTGGCCTCGGTTTTGGCCTCGCCCTCGGCGCGGGCACGATCATGGCATCCGTGCAATCGCAGAGTCAAGACTTAGCAGTAGCTCAAGGCGCAATCGCACAAGCTCGAGTCTTCGGCGGTTCCATCGGTATAGCGATTTGTAGCATCATCTTCAACAGAAAAGTGACGACGGAACTCGGAAGCAGGATGGATGCCGACGATTTGGCTGCATTACATCACAGCCCAACAATCGCTCCCTGGCTGCCGGATGATATCAAGCTCCTCATTCGGTCCGTGTAAGTAAATCTATTACTCTTTTCCTTGGGACGCTCGCGTCTGTAAATCTTTTCGGCCATGTCGTAGCGCCTAGCTTCTACATCTTGTAACTTATCCTAGCTGCTCCGCGACACTAGTCATGGCTGACATCAGATGGTCCAGGTATGCGTCAGCTTTCACAGGCGATATTGACATCATGATTGGCATTGCCGCTCTTGGTGTTTTTGCAAGCGTGTTCACTTACGAACGTCGCCCGCCCGCGATGTCTACTATTCCACAGACCAAGGAGGTCTTGGGGATCGATGGGCAGAGTGATACCGAGCTCAGATTAGTCAGGAACCTCTAAAAGGCCCCAGTCCCAGGTCATCTATACAAATTTTCAGGGGCCCGCCCTATCAGTTTAGGGATGGTTCCTGTTCCGATACTTAAATTCTACTTCTTGATGGTTTGATGACCATACGCTTCTTTGGAGATTCTGATTAGCTCGCCACCAGAAACTATGAATATAGATTTGTTACTTACGGAACGTTGACAAAAGGAGATCTTGTCAGATGGGATGGACGAAGGGAAGATGCCCCGACTCCCACCCAGCACCTCGGTAGATGCGTGACCCCGCGTAACTCTGTTAGAGTTATAACTGTACCTGGTCCATGCATATACTATTTGCATTTGCATGTGAAGGTTGACGTAGGCTCGGCTCGGTATATACCCGTAAACTTGATACCTCGATCATCCTCGCCCGCTCGTTCATTTCCGCCATTTCTCTACCGGCCCATAAAGGAACAATGAAACCCGTCGGCTTTTTCACACGAGACAACAAAACAACGAAACACGCAAATCAAACGAAGCACACGGAACACGAGTAATTCGGAGTAGATTCTTTACTCTACGCTCCCTTTTGAATCCTGTCTCCTCCGAAGGCGTTGGCCTGGTATCGTGGTACAGCGGAGACAACTACGTCTAACTCGTTACCTCGGCAATATGATGGATTCGGAAGATGCCATCGTCAGAGAGCTACAGAAGTATACAACGTAAGAATCGACATCATTTTTTTGTTATCATGCAGCTTATCTCTGGGGCCCTTAGGTGCGACGTGTCAGATGCACTATGTAAATTAAAATATCGCAATGGTGGTTTCTTGTCCGGTTTGACTATGTGGTCTCCTGAACGCCAGGATGGTCCTACAAAGATCGTGGGTCCAGCTTATACCGTCAAATACGTACCGTTGGATGACCCAGCCCCAAAACATCCGAGCCACTACGTAGGTCCACGTTCATATTGAGCTGGAGGAAGACATGTGAGAGGGAAAGGTCGTTGCTGACGGCGGCTGAAGATCGACGCTATTCCCAGAGGTGCTGTCATTTTTGTCTCGTGTCCTCCAAAGATTCCGAACGCCGTCTATGGAGGACTTATGTCAACTCGGGCCCAAGTTAGCGGCGCAGTTGGGTCTATTATCGATGGACGTTTTCGTGACTTACAAGAACAACGCCAGTTAAATTATCCGGTATTGCCTCCTTTGACTAAGCATAATCCTCTTCCCCTCCCCCTCTTAGACCTCGGCGTCTCTCTGACGGAAAAGGGGGTAACAGATCTTCGCTCGCGACGTAGGCACAGCGCCTCCCGCTGAACTTCTTAAGGTGGCAGCCGTCAATGTGTCCGTGAAATTACAAACGAATGAGCAGAATATGGAGATTCGACCAGGGGACTACTTGATTGCTGACCTAAATGGCGTTGTAGTGTTGCCCGTTGAGCTGGCCGAGCAAGCCCTACCACTGATGCAGAAGCAGGTTGAGGCTGACGATAAGATGTCGATTGAGATTAAGAAGGGAATGACTTTCACAGATGCCAGCAAGAAGTTTAGGTAGAGCCCTATGGCTTTCTAAGCCCTTGCTATCCTCGAATTATGGCCTTAACTACTTGAAACGGAAATTTGCCTGGGCACATCGAAAGTAGCAGTGCCTACTTGCCACTGATATACACAGCTATCTAGGTAACCAGGCTGTCCTGATGGCATTCTACTTGTTCTCGTATAAATTTTATTTGAGCAAGAAACGAAGCTACGTACGTATGAGCAAGAATATATTAGCAGCAGCTATATGTGTGATTCTTAGGTATTAGCTGTCACCAATTTAAAGGACATGATAATAATCACTCCAGATCACACGAGATTCCAAGTCCATGCCCTTCTCTCAAAGTCGCTATCGCCTCCGTGGTATCATGCTAACGCTACCCATAATAAATGCAACCAAACCGCCGCAGAGTAAAATATCAATCAGCAGGTATGCTCGAGATCAACCAAGCTCACTTTTTCCCAGCCTGCTCGAGTTGTTTCGTCACAGTCATCATCTTCTCGATCAACTCGGGAATCCTAAATGGCTTAACTAGTACGTCATCACACCCAGCGGCCTTAGCCTCAAGAATTTGCTCCATGCGTGCATTGGCACTGACTGCAATGATCGGTATGCGCGGGCCCTTGAAACGACCTGCCTTTTCCAGCTCTCTTATTTTGCGTGTGCAAGTAAGACCATCTTGGATGGGCATTTCAATGTCCATGAGAATCAGACTTAGTGGAAATTGTCCATTGGCGCGATTCGTACGCTGGAGCTTCTCTAGGGCCTCTACCCCATGGTTGGCGACTTCGACGGCACACCCACTAGTAAGTAAATCACGACGCGTAATCTGCTGGTTGATTAGGTTGTCTTCGACGAGGAGTACACCTTCGATCTGTGGCCCAAGCAGCTTCTTGGTGGGCTTGGCCATGGTAAAAGATCCCTTGCTGGATGCTCTACTGGTGCCGCTGTTCGGGCTTCTCATGATGTGGCCAACAGCCTCCGCAGCTGCCCGAGCCTCTTGGAAAGCCTCCGCACTCGGCACCTGCGTTTCAATGTAGAACGCAAAGGTCGAGCCCTTACGAGGACTAGACGCTACTCCAATAGCACCATTCTGCATCTCCGTCAGCCTGCGGCTAATAAACAGTCCAAGACCCGAACCTCCATATTTCACATGAGTCTTCGCATTAGCTTGAACGAATCGTTGGAACAGAGACTTCATCTCTTCTTCGGTAAGACCTTGCCCCGTGTCTTTGACCTCGAACATGAGATAGATTCTGTTCTCCTTGGGAATAGGGGAAGACGGCCTATCACCTTGCCACACCGTGTCTGTAGCTCGTGGGATGAACTGGACCGAAGAGATGCGATCTTCAGGACGAGTCTTCGAAGCACTCATTGTGATCGACACATTTCTCGTTGGTCCGTTTTTTGTGAATTTTAAAGCGTTGGTCAGAAGGTTGATGAGGACTTGTTTCAACCGAGAGGGATCTAAATCGAGGAACTCAATATTCAGTTCCGTGTAAGATCGATCGACTACCATTGTTAGGTCGATATCGACTCTACGAGCTTCCACTTCAAACATTTTAAAGGCTTCCTGTGCGATATGGATGGGATTCACTGTAATCGGTGTTATGGAGAGAAGATTGGAATCCAACTTCGACATTGTCAGAATGTCATCGACAATGCGCTTTTGATGCTGAGCACAAGCGATTATCGTCTCTGCATTATCTATGCTGTCTCTCAGCAGCTGGGAACCTTCCTGGCAAATGCCTCCTGTGCCAGCGATAAGGGAGCTTGACACGCCGTTATGCATATCAACCAATTCCTGGGCTTTTGTTAAACATCCAATAATTGCATCAGCACACTGGACAATGGCACTCAGAGGATTACGCATCTCGTGGGAAGTCATGTCGATGAAATTCTCTTGCTGACGTTTAGACTCGATGGCTTCGTCTTTTCGTTGCCGTTCCTTTTCGAACTGCCATTTTTGGAGCGACACATCACTGAGGCAACCGGTAAATGTCTCGATGGCGCCTTCGGAATTGCTTACTGGCATGAAGGTGGCTAAGACCCAGCGAGGCGCGATAATTTGATCACCGGTAGTGTCTGTTTCGGTCCACTGTGTTTTCAGTCGAAGCTCTGCAGTCTGCGGCTTGCCTTCTTTGACGAGCGCGGCCAATGTCCTCTTGAGAAACGGCAAGTCCTCATCGACAACACAAAACTCAAACGGTTTGACTGAAACTTGGGAGAGATCCACCCTCTCCAAGCCACACATTTCATAGAATACGTTGTTGGCTCCGAGTAAGCGGCCGTCAAGTGCCATGTCGTACATGCCCTACATACGTAGTAAAATGTTCGTTAGCAAATCCCATGCCTCATATCTTGGTCATCTCGCCAATTTCGCAAAACGGAAGGGAAACAAAGAAAAGCGGTCTAGTAATATGAAAGTCTTGTTGGGTATGAATCAGACACTCTCGGAGGCTGGATTCGCCGAGAAGCGGCAGAGTCATTACACGAGAGATGTTTATACATACTACAGTTGCAAGTTCTGCCATCCTATAATACCCAATGTTAGTCCATACCACTTGTCTTGGTGCCATCTTTTCACGAGTCGTTCATGTATTCGTCACGTTGCTACAAGGTAAAATCTCCCCTCCAACGCAACAAAAGGGAACAATGAGCAACTACACTTACCGTTTGAGATTCTCTGCTTGCTGGGCTTTTCGAATTGCTTCCTCAGCAGCCTTTCTGTGCAGGGTGACATCCGTTAAGCACGCTAGGACTTGATTTATGTTGCCATCGGGACCGCGTTCAGCCTTCAAGGAACCCAAGACGTGCCGAACACCTCCATCGTCCGGGTCCAGATCCAAACCAGCCTTCTCAAAACTAGGTGAACTTCCAATGGGGTGCTGGAGGGGATAGGTACCTTCCGCTGGACGCCGAACACGAAATTCGATAGTTACAGTAAGCGTTTTCTGGAGCTCTTCATACGCCCGCTGCACATTCGGCTTGTCTTCTTCGATGACACAAGATAAGAAACCCTCCGGTGTGAGCGGATTGACCTGGGGTGCGCCGGTGATACGATGCCAGGCATCATTTGCAAATGTAATATTACCGCGATGATTACCAAAGCACATGCCGACCGGGATGAACTCGGCGATCTGCTGGAATTTTTGTACTGATTCAGCGGCCTCTCTCGTCTGCACTGTGAGCTTCTCCTTCAGCATCGCTTGATCGTAAGCAGCTTGTTCGGCAATGTTACGGCCCCTTCGCGCTTCTTCTTCGAGGAGCACAGTAGATGCTAATGTCGTTGTCAATTTTTGGTTAAGCAGAGAGATATACTGCCGGTAGTCGTTGTCATAGGGACGGCGGGGATTGAGGCCGAGGAAGAGCAAGCCCAACACATGCTCATCCTTTGTCGGCCGTATTGGGCAGATGACAGCCTCTCGACAAGGGTCGCGAAAGCCACGCCACTGTAGACCGTCCAGCAATGCTTCAGGTAATGCCCCGTTTCTAGTCTGGAGTAACAACGGGCCCTGCGACTCGAGAGCTTCTCTGAAATACGAGGATAAACCTTGGCCACTTCTACACAGACGTAGCTTCGGCGGAGCTATAGGATGACCATCCGGAACACCCAGACAACCTTCTAGCCGACAAGCTTTTTCCGTGGGCGACTGAGCATCTTCCTCGACCGAATATAAAATGGCAAGGGGGATATCGTACGTCGGCTGACGAGCTTCGAGCTCTTGTATAAGCTTGGCCCAATAAGACTTGACGTCGCGCGCAGTTACTAGCATGTCACCAAGATCAATTAGCATCTTAGTGCGTCTCTCCCAGAGTCGCATCGACGTAGTATCCTGAATTGGCTGGATGTAACCGAGGCGCCTGTTCTTTTCGGTGATGGGGATGATGGACCACTTGAGATATTTCTCTTCCGCGCTTCCATCAGTCTTCTCTACGAAAAACCGCCACTCGTCCTCGTCATCGGCACGCAATTTAGACGCAGTCGTAGACATTGCCAGCTTGATCTTCTCGCAGAAATCGGGCCAAGCATCTTCTACCGACTTTCCTAGCAAAGCAGGATGTTTGGAGCCACATAGCTTGCTGAATGCTTCGTTGTACAACGTGGTTAACTTCTCGCCCCAGTATATGACGATAGGCCTTGAATCGGCAAGAACCTGATAGAAAGTTTGTTGTAGGAGAGCAGGCCAACGGGGGGGTGGGCCGAGAGGCGATTCAGCCCAGTCGATCGTGTTGATGATATGTACAAAGGATTCTTGGTCCGGCATAAACTCTGGGGGGATCCAACCATGATCGCCGTCGGTCGAAGGCCCTGGGGTGGCCACCTCATGCAGAAGACTGTTGCTATTTACCCGTCTGTGGGAAGATGTACGTGCCGGCGCGTCCAACGGGAATACATCATTGCTACTAACAACAACCCATTTATCGCGTGCTATCAATCGAGTCCAGCATATTTTCTCGAAGACAAACGTATGATCGGAACAAGGACCAGGTGCGTGGGTGGTGGCGATCCAGGCCCAGAAAGGGTCATGACGCGACTGGGATAGCTCGACACGTTTGCAGAGGACCGGGCGGTCGCGCAGGGCGGGGTTCGCATATACTGGTTCCGACAGTTTGGTAATGTCCACGATAAACGTCGGCCTAGGGTCAGAATCGAGAAGTTCAATGATGCTGACGTCTGATATCCCCATTGGTGGGTACATTATCAGCACAGCTGGTAACGTGGCGACGTGTTGGATATTAGTTGTAATGATGTATAGTATTGTATATGCTACATGATAATTTATACTTAAGTTTATCTTAGCAAGCTTAAACTATATCTTTTAACGTTTTTTTAACGAATTAAAATTAATTTTTATTTTTATTAATTTTAATTAAAGGTTTTTTACGTTAAAACTTTTCAAAATTAATTAATAAAATAATTAATAAAGTAATTAATAAAGTAATTAATAAAAAATTAATAAATAATTAATAAGCTTTTTTTATAAAATAATTAAATAAAATTTTCTTTTATTTTTATTTTAAATTTTAAACTTTAATAACTTTATAAATTTTTATTTAATAAAAATAAAAATTATATTATTAAATAAATAACTTAATTTTATATTTAATAATTTAAAATATATAATAATATAATATTTTTAAGTTAAAATAATAAAGGTTAAATTTAAAAAAGTTATTAAAATTATTAATTATTAAAGTTATTAAAGCTTAATAACTTTTATATATATATAATTTAATATTTTTATTAATTTTTATTTAAAATTTAGAAAAAAAATAAAGATTTAAATTTTTATTTAAATAATATAAAGTATATATAATTAACCTTTTTTATAAAAAAAATTATTAAAAATTAAAAAATAAAATTTTAAAATTAAAAAATATATAATTATAATTATATATAAATTTTATATAAAATAAAAATTTTAAAAAATTAAAAAATAAAATAAAATAAATAAATAAATAAATAAATAAATAAATAAATAAATAAATAAATAAATAAATAAATAAATAAATAAATAAATAAATAAATAAATAAAT
>KZ112702.1:0-46898 GCA_002120305.1 Hypoxylon sp. CO27-5 | reverse complement strand
TCCAACCTCGCTGCGGCACGTACTTAACACTAGTGTACATGCGCCTACCTACTTCGGGGCTTGGTAGGCACAGTTTGTCTGCTTACTAGGGAAAAAAAAAAAAAAAAAAAAAAAAAAAAAAAAAAAAAAAAAAAAAAAAAGCCGAGGGTGACTAATTATGTAAGATCTTAATAATTACATATAATTTACCAGTATTTATACCCATAACACATACGTTATATGCATATATATATATATACCTATACAAGGTCCATATAATTAGTGAGTTCCTCTATGCTTACCCCGAAATAGCGTGCATCTTATTCGACCCCACAGCCATTTGATTCACAAAGTACCACTTGGTTTCCGCTCCTTCCCCAAGGAACAATTAAAAAAGTTCAGATGATCCTAAAATATTCTTAAGTACATAATTTGCCATACAAGATGCATAGAGGTATCCTTATTGAATTATGTACACATGTAGGTATACTGTCTTCCACCTGACCGTCCGAGGTACATCTAGGTATTATCCCATCCCTACTTCGCCCTTTTCTTCCCACGCGGCTCCAGTGGCTGGCTTCGTGATCATCACACGCATGGATACCTACTATATACTATTATCAGGCAGAAGGGGATTCAGATACCCTCATGTCTCTGCTTTTCTTTTTCTTTTCTCCCCTTTTCTTCCCTCGTTCTGGCTCCGCGTTTGTATCCAACCCCAAAACATACCATTCCTTCCTCTGTCGCATAGGTATTCCTCGCCGAGGGATGGAACGCATGGCTATATGTCTGACTGAAAGAATTTGGAGCCTAGTGGCACCATTTACGGGTGCATACCAGCAGCACCTAAGCCTGAGCCTTGCTTTGCCGTAGCTTATGCAAAAGGAGAAACCCGATGTCGTTCAAGCGCAATTCGACCAAAAATGTAACCGGGCTATGATTCATCGAGTTGAGAAGCGTGACTGATGGGTTTTGAATCTTTCTTATTCAAATCACGCCTGATGTACCTAAGGTTGAGATATTTGACAGTCTAGTGTTCCGTTCTAACGCACATCTACCAATTAAAAATACCGCCCTTATACGGCACTTCATAGGGAAGTTTTACGGTGTTTCCATTCGCTGTGATCTCCCTTTACATACATGTAGGCCAGGACCAATGAATTCCCCCACTGACGTTAGGAAATAATATACAGATTGCAGCCACGAAGCTGGGCTGAGGCTATAAGAACAACCACTAGATTGCTACTCTATTTGCTCTACCCCAAGACGTCCGTGTACCGGTCTATTACCCTTTTGGCTTCCCCCTCCGTCCCGAAGCCCATCTCGGACAACTCTTCCGGAAATCACGCTAGACATACTGTTCATGCGCGTCTGAAAGCAACATGTTCTCATTCATCATTCTCTAGGATATAGGACGGATAACCCATCATGGCACTCGGAGAGAAGCCCCTCGTTCTAGCCAGCTTCGAATACCACTTCCACGCATAGGGACGCCGCCGTCTAAGGGATGGGGGTCAGTTTGGAGAATATGGAAAAGGACATTTCGAGAGTTGCAATCACATTACGAACCTGCATTTACTAAAATTCCCGCCACCCAATTATACTGAGAGGGTCAATCAGACCTTTGAATTGCGCGACTGGCGACACCGTTCCGTCATAGGTCGGCGGTTCATTGAGATATGAAGCATCATCCTGCCGGCGTTGACTAGTCATTTGCAGCGGTGGTCATCGGCTACGAACCTATCGAGCAAATAGACTGTTACATTGATGACACCAACGGAAATCTTTAATAATAGCAGCCAGCAAACATTGTCTGCGGGGGTCGACTTGTTTCGGTTCTGAAAGTGTTCTTTTGACTTAAATAGGTAGGTTGCAACGAGGCTGTAAAGCTCTTACTGCTATCCCTCAGTCAAAATGTACCTGGTTTTCTCATGATGCGCGTTATTTCTGTATTAGGATTTGTCTATAAATGAGTCTAAAGCTGCACATGTAGCTTGCATGGAGAAGCTTCTGTCAGACGGAATAAGCACTAGATGGAAGGTGAGTAGTTCCATCTTACCTGCGGATGCGATCGACGAACACCGATATGAACGACGCCAAGCACCTTGTCGGGAGGCGGTCCGCAGGCTCAAAATGAACTCGCATAATAGGTTATCATATGATAGCGAGGAATTCGAGCTGAAGCCTAGACCTAGTGAGTGGCTTTACATCGACCTTCCTACGTCTGCTGTGTAAACCTCCGTAATGGACCGGTGTGCTGGCCACTTATGCCAAGACGATAGTCCAGAGACCGTCGATGTAGACTCCTATTTAGTGCAGCTCAGCTGAAACCATTTCGAGCCGCATCGTTCGTAAAACAGGAAATACGCCTCGACCTTGCTCGCTGCATACCTGGTTATATCCTTCGCGCCTACCGGCCTTCCAATGGATTAGAGTGCGTTGTTGGCAAGAACTGTCTATAACGAAGTATTCATCATGAGCTTCGAGAAAATTCTTTAGCCTTCGCGATTAGAGGCGAAGGAGGCTGATACGTCTTACTACGGACCCAAGAATCCTCCTCCGCTTCCGCCCCGGAGTCCCAGGCCAGTGTTACCTGGAGCTATCCCCCCCGGCGCTTTGGTAACCTTCCGTCCATCTCCACAGCCAGAAGCCATCCTCGTCATATCAGCTTAGTCCACAAAGTCTAGTTGATAGTCAAAGTTTGCTGATTCCTAACCACCCAATAAGCTCCTCACTCTCCTCCAATACCACAATCACCACCTTACAACTCAGTATTGAATTGCTAGTCATCTTGTCTGCTGTCACCGTCTGCTACATCTTCGTTCACATCGGAGGATTTGAAAGCTCGACTCTATTCTCTAACAGTGGGAAATGCGACTATTCCTAGCCCACAGGACCTCGTATCGTACCAAACCCATGTCTAAAATTCTAGTCAATGGCGTTCCCAAGATGGGTTCGTAACATCTTCTTATCTGTTCGCGGTGCTATGTAGACTATATCTACGGAACCACATTCAAGGACTCCTTCCGGAGTGAGTGGCTCAGAGATGGTACCCCACGGGTATACCGTTTCAACAAGCCTCGGATACGTGACTAGCTCTTTAGAGACCTGGCTGCGATTGGCTTCTCTTGAATCGGCGTTGAAGCGGATGCGTTTCCGCCCGCTGTTTTTGACTGCAAGGGCATATATAGTGTCAAGGGGAGCATTGTTGTCAAGTGGTACAGCTCGAAATTAAGCATGATCCCGGACTTTGTGTCTTGTGAAGCCTATTACGAGGACTATATCCTAACCAAACTTTTTCCTGCCAACTTTGAGCCTTCAAAGCCACAGCCAACGTTCGATACATGAGCCTACGAGGTCGCTGTTCCCTTCAATGGAAAGAAGTACGAAGCTAGGGCTAACTCAATGACCGGGTCAACTTCGTGTCTAAAGCGAAAGCGAGGATCTCTATGTAGCGGAGAGCTTCACTAAATTGTTCGATAAATACGTGCGGTGCAGCATGGGCATGTTTAGCATTAGGGCCGCCATGTCGTGAGCGCACGATACTAAGGACTTCGGGTCGTTCTGGACGGCCGTGCCTAAGCTTTCCAACGAGAAGTTCCGCGAGGATGACGGCGTCGAAGACGGTGTATAGTACACGTTGCCCTCGGATCCGCGCGACTTTGGCATTTGCACCGGCTGTTATGTGGTCATCGCGGAGAGCCTCGGACGCATAACTTACCGATACTAAATGGCCATGTTGCTTCAGCATTGCGCAACCCCGTTTTAGGCAATCTACGTAGAAACTCATGGAGATGTGCTACACGCTCGATTCAATGTTTTTCGATCAGTTTACTACGGTATATAGTTCTATGCCAGTATGTCTTCGTGATGAGGATGTGTATAATAAGCGTTGATATGGGTGGATAGACTGCGCGATCTGTCCGGAATGCTACAACGACCTCGCGCAGCATGGCCCACTAGCCGCGAAGATAGATACATATGGACGATACGCTACTGGAGACTAGCCTTAGGTGCGAGACGTACGGCCCGTGTATGTGCAACTTATACAAGGAATGCGGCGTGGCATCACCGCCAGACGCCGTACCGCTGCTCAAATACTCGGTACTTACAGCAACGATTCGTATGGATGGAGACGGTTCCGCAAGTACGGATGATGCCCAATATGGCGCCGAACCAGCAACAAATGCTTAACGCGGCGAACTTGCACTACAACCAAGCTAGCATGTTATTTCAAGGTGCTATCTATAGTAAGCAAGTTGTGGCCGTAGGTGCTAGGAATCGATACAAGAATTTCGGCACCTAGGCGCGATTCCTCTTTGCACTGGCTAAGATGATGGCAAGCGATCGAATTCTGAGCAAAGAGTGAAGAGCGCTGTCTGAGGAATGCCTCACTATTTCAGTTTATAGCTAAAACAACCGAGAGACTTATTAATTAGTGGCCCAGTCTTAGCAATGCCAAGTCCGAAGGACCCAACAATAGGGATAGTTTAATTTTAGTCAGATGCTTGGCTACCTTATTCTAGGGTCGAGCCAGAATGCTCTCTCTCGTTAGCGGCGCTGGAGATTGAAGAATATCCTTGCTAAACATGAAAGAATAATGGCTGGGAAAGTACATAGTAGAGTTACATTCCTCCCAATGCCGCTATTGCTGCGTCATGTTTTGGTATTTTACGGAGGGATCTGACAGGATACGCTTCTGTTTTGTTTCGTTGGAATTAATTGCAGGACTCTATCTGCCGTCCGATTTACAGGGGTTGATTATCGATAGTATTAGATGTCAGATAGATGGAAGATCAGACAGGCTTATGCAAGTCATTTTAAGTCTTTTGAAAGATTTCTAATCCTTACAGCGAGATGGAATTCCCCATTGCAAATCAGCCCGTTTTCCCCCTCTGTAAACGAATGTTACCATACCGGTGAGACAGGGAAGCCCCTTGATCTTAGTATCTAGTCTTCTTTGATCTCTATTCCGGTCGTCCGTCCCGTCCAACTATAACTTAGCGGCTCCATCTGTAGTGAATAGTAAATCCCCTGATCTCGCGAATTGAACAATGCGTTAGTAATCCTTGAGATTCCGCGGTCGATATTTAAGAGTATCGCCTTTAGTTGACAGATTCGCACTTTCCGCTTCGTTGGGAGGCTGTTAGAAAGACAGTAGGGCCTGAGTGTCCTAGAAGAGGTACAATATAATACCCACGTCGAACCGCCAATCCTACAATCTTACTTCTATAGATACAGGCTAACGCCATCTTTGGTCCTTATAGGCTAGCTCGAATTATTGGAAGGTCGTACGAGATACTATGTTCCCGTATCCGTACGTGTCAGCGGCTGACTGTCGGAATTCTATTGGCTCGCTTGCCCTTCTGCGCACCATATTCCTAGTTCCCGTGTGCGGTTCGTCAAGTACATGCATGTGGAGAGCATAAAACGTATATGTATGCTACCTCGGCCGGCGAGACAAATGAACGAAACCTCACATATATCGAATGTCATTCTTCTTTTCTCGTCCCAACAGAATCTCACCAACGAGCTATGCCATTACACAAAGAGGCGTCATCGTTGCAGATCACATCTTCGTCACCCGCTACGAGGCAGTACTTTGCGAGGGTTCGCGGAGCGATCCATCCCACCGGAAGCTGCCGTCCCAAAGCCTTGGAGCCGAACTCGGGGAGTTTCCTCTAGGTAGCAATATTGCATTTCCAATTCCGGGGCAATTGGGGAAAAGATTAAGAGATCTACAATCTCATCCCATCCCGCTGCCCGATCAGATTATGCAGAAGTGGCTTATGCGCCTTCGACGATATAGTCGTTGCGCAATGGCAGCCGAAGACGCCAATAAGAGTAATAGACATCAACCCAGCAGATCTCTAGACTACATCCTGAAGGGGAAGGTTTACGTCGAAGAACTTCCCCCGGATATCGAGCCCATTAGAAGATTTCTAGAAAAATATAGCGGTATCCGTGGCAAGGATGTTGATGAACATATTCATCAAATAGTGCGTATCCCAAAGCCATTGCTCCTTTCCCCCCCGCCCCCCTCTCCGGATTTAACATGAATGGTATTAATGTAATATAAATAGCGGGATCGGCTGTGGGAAATCTACCCATATGTGTGCATCGGTCACTTCCGATTTCTCTCCCTGAAGTTCACTTTAGATCCCCGATATCAGGTAGCCCTCAGTCGGCTCCTCGCGCCTGATTCTAAGGCTACCCTCCTCGATGTGGGGTGCTGCGTAGGACAGGTCCTGCGTCAACTTGCTTTTGATGGCGTGGATTCTTCGAGGTTATACGGTACAGATCTGGAACCTCGATTTTTAGAGGCCGGCTACGACCTGTTCAAGGACCGGGACAAATTCAAAGCCACTTTCGTAGCCGGCGACATGCTAAACCAATGTGACGAAGATAACGGTGGCAACAGGAGCCTTGAAGTGTTCGACGGCAAGATGAACATCATACACGCCACAAGCTTCTTCCACCTCTTCACGTGGGAGAATCAGGTCCGGGCTGCACGACGTATGGTCCGGTTTCTCGATCCAAACGACTCGTATGTCATGATCTTCGGGCGGCAAGTCGGGACAACGACGCCGGGAGATAGGGAGGGGGCTAGAGGTTCTAAGAGGTTCTTACACAACGCTACGAGTTGGCAAGAGTTATGGGACGAGGTCGGAAAGCTGACGGGAACGTCGTGGAGGACCGTAGTGAACGAGATAGAGGAGCCAGACATGCATCCGGATGGTAACACTGATGGAACACTTCGACGCATACGATTCGGCATATTTAGGGCTTGAATAGTAGGCCGGGCCTGCTTCATTATTGGGATACACTCTGCATACGTTAACGAGGATCCATACTGGGAATTTAGAGCATGACTAGATATCATTCAGTAGCGGGCATGTGCAGCGATTGTTTAGATTTAATTCATGATTAATACTACACTAGCACCTCGTCATGCTTAGTCAATAAATCATTGTGCTTCTAGTTTTCATCCTACTTGAGTTGATTGAGGGACCAAGACTTGATATATATCTTATTTACTCGCCAATCTATACAATGGAGGGCCTCCCGTCTTCCCACGGGGCTCTCTTTAGAGATGCTTGACTGGTGATGATATTAGTAGGTACCTACATAGTGATGGACATGTCTGCCTTGGAGGTGGAACGATATTCACTCACAGGAATCCCTACCTACATAGCATAACTTAAGGGGTTCATTCAGTACCTTAGGTCAGTTTGTGCTACTCTGTGGTACACAAGGTACCTAAACTATGCTTTAATACGAGCCCTAAAACATTGGTGCATACAGCAGTGTTGGTAAATTAGATGAAGCAATTGACTTAGCTCCCGAAGCGACTTTGAATAGATATGGAAAAGGCAATATAAGAGACTACCTAGAGAGAAAAGAGAGTGGAAAAAAAAAAAAAAAAAAAAAAAAAAAAAAACCAGGCCTGGGCTCCGAACACTCGACTCGACCGTACTAACTTATGGAGACTTTCTCCATGGAAAGATACCTAACCTAGTTCCACTTCCTGAGTGAAACCAGCGCAGGTACAACTGAGCCAGATGAGCTGAGAATGGGTAGCCAACGCCATCTCAGCCGTGTTCAGAGAAGGTGCTTTTAATGGGTGGCGAGCCCAATCTGCGCCTTGTTGGAAGCATCTAACGTATTATACTATATGAAGTAAGGTAAGGTAGGCGTGGGTGGGGGTAGTTACTCTGTTATACCTTCCCTTTCTAAATGTTGTTACTAAGAAGTAGGTAGGTGCGAGATATATGCTCCTAAGTGATTGCTCCCGTATTTAAGAAAAGGTCGTGTGCCGTTACTTTTATATATTATCAACGCGATGATATATCTGCCATTGTAGGCTCCTCACGGATATTGAGACCTTGATGTCTAGGTAGATAGGGGTCGGTACCTATGTATACCTTGTTAGTAGAGTTGCAATACGCATTAACAATCTTAGAATTAATACCGAAGTGTATACCTACGTACAAGATATCTCTAGACATTGAAAGTATGATTGGGTCAAAAAGTTTCTACGTGATTAAGGTATATGTAGGTCTAGAAGACGCCTCCATGGTCATGGACCTAACTAAGTAAGTACGTCGAGGACTTGGAAGATTACTAAAACATTAATAGGGTATTTATAGATGTAAAAAAAAAAATAAGAGGCAGCGCGCAGCGTTGAGGAGCACGAATACTACCTACATATGTAGGTATGTAGGAGGTACTTATGTGATGATTACCTCCTAGGATTAAGGGGTTCGTGCCTTGGCCGAGGTATGATGGCGGTAGAAGAGCAGACGGAGCAGATTTTGATACGACTATTCGATGACAGCGACCTGTGCAACAAATGTTAGAGATGGTCGGTGCTATAAAATAACTAGAACGGTATTAATGGTGGGTGTTATTAAAATGCTACTAAACGCTGACAACCTATGCTAGACGCCATACAATGCGAATATAATGCAAGCCAGTGCTATGGACATCAACGCCAAGAGGGGGGGAGGATCGCGCGAAATCACCATGACTACTTCACCATATCCGTTTAGCTACCATTTCATACCTCACCACCTTGGAAAGTCCATCATCACCCTTCTCCTTGAACTTTTCCTCAGCCTTCCGTTCTCGTTCACGCATCTTCATCAAACCTTCTTTATCATCTTCGTAAATCCATTTCCTACGGTCCTCCCCGATTTCTACCGCACCCCACGAACCGATGCGCTTCCCTGGCTGGGAGAAATTCTCGCTTTCTGCCTTACCCGTAGCTACTGCATGTTCCTTGCGCTTCATCGCAGCATACCGCTCTCTAGAATAGTGCAGCAGAGCCATGCCTAGAAGCAACTTTACGATAAGAAGCACAACCCAAGCGAGGAAGAAAAATACTACCATCGTGAGTAGCGCAACTGCGTCGTCCGATGAGAACGCCCAGAATGGTCGAACATGAGGTGACTCGTACGGATGTCCATATACTGCTCGGCCTAGAGCATTCCTAAGTAACGTGTCGAGGTGTTCTAGTGCAGCGATCATAGCAGGTGAAGATGGGGTTGAGGATTCCACTGAGAGCTCGGTGGTCGAGGTTGGTATTGGAGGACTAAGGTGTGTGGCTAGAAACATGTGGTAGACTTGTATCGAGGCCCTGATAAAGAGGCATGATAGTGGCAGCAATGGTAAGCCCAACCGCCGGGTCAGCGAGGGTGCCGAAAATGCCTATATATCGTAAGATTCTACTCTAGATCCTGTTGATTGGTTGGACTTACATTCGTATAGTAATCCTTGCAAAGGATATCTAACATCCTGCTGTAGAGGGTGGGCTTGACATTGTTGAATTTGTTGATGTAGGCGTGCTTGATCCAGTCGACCATCATCTCGATGCCAATAACGACAAGGAAAGGCGAAAGTACCTCCCCGGAAAGTATCCACGATGGCAATACTGTGAAGCTGTTGGGGATACTCGAGCTGGTGTGGACGGGACCGGGTTTCGCAGAGCCGCCGTCCAATTCGCTTCCTGCTCCCAGAACGGACAAACCCCCTACTTCAACGACGTTTCTCATGCCAATGATCAACAATATGATCCACAGCTGAAAGCGCTCAACGACGTCTGAGCAAGTTAGCTGGAATAGATTTTCCTTTTCGATCCGCTTGAACACACTCCCTTTGATTTCGACGAATTGGTTAGATATTAGGAGAGTGAGGAGGGAATTAGAGTACGAGTTCACGGCGACATTCAGGGTGATGACTTGGTAGAATAAGCACATAGTATGGATGACGTTGTATATCAACGAGAGGATGAACATGCCAAAAGGCAACAAAACTTTAGATCGCCCGGAGCTGTTTCTAGAAAGAGTCTCGGAGCTAAAGAGACACTCTAATATGTCCTGACCTAGGGCCGAGAGAAGTCGGTCGCCAACCTCGAGGATATTGTAAATGACGTACAATTTCATTGAAGACTGAGCGCGAATGAAGTGATACATTCGACTAGCGTCCAGGTTCATTAGCGCCATGGCGCTGCATATGAGAACGAAACCTTGAAGGAGATCGGCCTTGTGATAGGATGTTAAATTCGAAGGTATCGACTTCGTCCTACGATGGCGAAAACCTCCGGGTCTGGGCATGGGATGCTTCGGTGGGTGGAATACACTATTGCCATTCACCCTAGAGGTCTCCTGAATAGACACGCCTGCCGCTTCCGACGAGATGCGATGTTGTGTAGCCCCATTCTGGTGGATGTTGGAACCACACTCTCTTGCTCGGCTCTGGCTTCTCTCGGACTCGCTGGCCGCCTGGCTGCTGTCGGATCGGTTTCGCGACGGAGCTCGTCCCCTCCTGCCTCTTTGCCAGAGGCGCCAAGTACCTTGCCAGACGTAACCGACAACCCATTTGACTTCCTTCCATATTACGTATGCCCACCACTTCACAAGTACACCGAGGGCAATGATAAACCTCATGGGCAAAATAGTGAACGTATACAGCCACGCATCAAGGCATGCCAGGGTACCAAATGTTAGGACGTGCTCAAGGTACGGTGGCAAGAGTAGAGCATTCAGCAGCCGCTCAAACTTGACAGCGCTGGACTCATACGGCATATCGGCAGATTGAGAATGGTGGATATAGAGGGGGCTAGGGCGTTGGCCAGCTAATTCGAGCTGGAGATGGGTAGGGAGTGACATGGGTGGGAGAGGTATGGAAGGAAGGATGGGAGACGGCGGCGATGGATCGACTCGGTCTGGCTTGGGAGGTGGTACGGGAACCTTGGGGGCAACGGTAGAGAGATTCAGGGGAGGAGGTCGAGGAAGAGGGTTGAAGGAGTTTCGCCTTGTAGCATTCGACTCCGCGGTAGGAGGACCGGTTGAAGGGCGCCTATTAATGGGAGGGGTGGATAGGGTTCGCGAAGAGGCAGGAGGCCGTCTAAAATCAGCTGCCGTCTTCGGGCCGTCGTTGTAGGTCGACACCGGCGAGTCCTTGTCCGCGGATGGCGCCTGGATACTGCTTCGGAGTTGATTTGACATCGACGGTCGGGATACGGAATCGGCAACTCCAGCAGACATAGGATACTCGGTACCGTTTGGTTTGCGCTGGGGCGGTTGAGGAGGGACGACGGCGATGGGTAGCGAGTCGGGCGATGAGGTTAAGGCCTGCATCTGGGAGGCAGAGAGCTTCCTGACGCTCTCATGGCTCGCTTTCTTCGTGGCTGATTTCGAGGCCGACTGCGTGCGTGGCTTGGGAGCGGGATCGGTAGGTCGGCTAGATACAGACTTATCTGCGACGTTGGGAGTTGTAGGAGTCGGCGAGTGACCGTTGATGTTGCTGCTACAGCTGTTGCTAGACACTCTATCTGGGGTATGTATATATCCATTTCCGTTGACTGTCACCTTTTTATTCGCATCATCTATATCAAAGTCGGTTTCGCGTTTCTCGAACTTTGGCGTGACAGGTGTCGAGGAAGTGATCTCGAGAGAAGGGAACGGATCGGCCGGCGGCGTTGGGTACTCGGTTGTCTCGAGTATGGAGTCGTCCCGATACTGTTGTTCTCTCTCCAAGCTCCTACCATGTCTTTCATCGGCCACCTCTTTCTGCGAGCTCGTTGCTTCATTGCGGTTTTCATTGACAAAACCGCCCACACTTGAGTCTTGCATGATTGATTCCGACGTTAAAGAGATGACGTCGTTTGCGTGAAGCCCATCCTTTTTGCGATCATGTTTGATCCCGCTGTTTCTTAAACGAATAATAATTGTCAGTATATAGAATACAATATCATCAGGAAAGAAGCTATTCGAGGGTTGTTTCGTCCAGATAAATTAGCAATTGACGGTATATCTGTCGTCGGTTTTGTAGGTACGGATAACAGATAAAGAGGCCAAGTTGAAGAAAATCCAAAGGGTCCAGAATCTCATCGAGCACTGCGTCGTAGCCTTGCAGAATACAGTGCGGGAAGCAACAGGCCATTGGTAATTCTAAAAATAGCCCTTAGGAGATACCTATTTAGCGTGGATACTCCCAGCAGTCTTTAGCGAGTGTATGCCCAGACGATACGTCATTTGTTATGGCGGGCTAGGCATGTACCTATGTACTACCACCGTAGTAATCTTAAATCCGACCGAGAGCTTACACTGTTTTTTTTTTCAGGTACTTGACATCCTTGTTTTTTTTTATACGGAATTTTAATGCATCTGAATGTATTTACCATTCAGAATTACTCCTAGAATACCATCCCAAGTTTGGACGCATATGGCTACCTAGGTAGGTAAACAAAAAGTGAGCGCGGTGAGTAAAGATGAGTGTGAAACGTATTGGGAATATCTTTGAAACTACTTGACCACATAGACCGACTGCGCCGTAGCAAGCAGATAGACGAGAAAGGACCTAATCTGGATATAATATATCTTCTCCAGCGCTGTTCGCCTTAGGAACAATATCTGCAGCTGAAGCTACCTAGTGTATCCGCTGTCGTTGGAGCAGTTATCGATGGATCCATAGTCCGAGCCCCTGTTCTGGTACCGACCCGACCAATCATCGTACATAAGCAAACAAGTAAGCTAGCATCCAAACGCAAATGCGTAATAATTTCGGCGATGCCTCAGCTTCTTCCTTCGCCCTTCATCTTCTACTTCCATGGCTTTCAGCCTACGTTATACTTTACACTGGGTGGCTGAGGAAGGCTGACAATACGTATCAGGCAGCTCTATACCCATATCCAAAGTACAACATAGCCTCATGCAGTCGGACGGCCATGTCTACTACCAAACACATAAGATGGACAAGCCAGCGAGTATATATATGGAGAGAGACCATCCTCAGCCTTCATATGTTGATTGAGCAATAACTCTACAGAATCGTCTTCGGGTATTTGGACATATCATGTATTCTCAAGCCAAATCCCTCCCCAGCGTGCTGTTGGTATTGGCAGCCAGCAGTGTTGTTCTAGGCGCTCTGGATGGGCACTGCCCTCCTTTGGGACCAGTTCTACCTGCACCAACGAATCCAACAGCACACGAGTCGGTCCGGTTGGCTATACAAGACGTCACAGACACCTTCCAAAATCTCACTGCCGGCTTTGATGCCACCGGCATATCAATTGCAGTCAAATCGATACATGAAGCTGATCCGTTACTCGAACTCCACCATACGCCAGCGATTCTCAACCCAAATGGAACCACCAATATCGACTCGCAGACTATTTACCGGCTGGGGAGTATATCCAAGGTCTTCACGGTCTTCTCTCTATTGCAACAGAGCAACGTAAAACTCGATGATCCCGTCACGCAATATGTCCCTGAGCTGCTCGAACTCAAAGGAGAGACAGACGAAGCCGATGACATTACGACCGTGAGGTGGAATGAGGTGACCCTAGGCGCACTTGCTTCACACATGAGCGGCGTCGCGGCAGACCGTAAGTGCGCCCGACAGTTCAAATTCATGTCTTACTGATTATTTCTAGTGGTCGCCGATATAGCTAGTCTTCCAACAGACTGGACCCAACTTGGCTTGCCCAAGTTAGAAGAAGTATCAGAGACCGGATGTGCTGGAGTCCTTGGCCTCCCGCCTTGCAATAGAACGGAGTTCTTTCGAGATTTCGGGAAGCGGCACCCAGTATACGCGACGTTCACGAACCCGGTATACTCTAACGCCGCAAGTGCCATTCTCGGGTTCGCTGTGGAATCAATAACCAACATGACATATGAGAAATATGTGAAGCATTCGATCTTTGACCCCTTATCTATGACGAACACCACCATATTCAATGGCCCAGAGAAGAACTCGTGGGGATTTATTCCAGTGAACGAGACTTGGTGGGGAAGTAGTTTGGGATACGAGGATATGTGAGTGATGACATCGATTTAGACATTGAATACAGCTGATGGGAAGTAGAGCTGGCGGTTTCTATTCGAATACAGCCGACCTTTTATCTTTTGGCACTGGTATACTCAAGCATACCGTGCTAGATTCAGCCAAGACGAGGAAATGGATGAAGCCAGTCACCTCGACCTCTTCTTCTGGGCTCCTCCTGGGAGGTCCATGGGAGATTATCCGATCTGAAACCGTTACTAAGGACAAGCGTCTTATCGAATTCTACACCAAGTCCGGAAATTTCAATTCCTATAACAACATACTGTGTCTGATACCGGATTACGATCTTGTCATCACAATCCTCTCCGGCGGACCACAGTCTAGTGCCGACCTTATCAACTTGGCTCTCTCGAAAGTCGTACAAGGGTTTCTTCCTGCCATCGAGGACGCCAGCAAGGACGAAGCTAAACTGAAATTCGGAGGTACTTACGCAGACGTTACCAAGAACTCTACCATCACCCTTTCTCTCGATGACGCGCCTGGCTTCGCTGTATCCGATTGGGTCATCCGTGACGTCGATGTCATCAAGAACTACGGCGAATTTTCGGCGTTGTCGAGCAGCCCAAAAGACCAAGCTGTCTCCGTGCGGCTATATCCAACGAACCTGAGATCAAGATCCCATATTGCGTGGCGGGCGGTTTTCGATATTGGGACTCTCAAAGAACTCGTTGAAAGAGAGGCGAATGTGTTCTGGCCCGACTCGAGTTGTAATACATGGGCATCGATGGACAGAATTGCATACGGGTTCCGATCAATGGACGAGTTTATATTCTCGCTCGACGCAGAAGGGTCAACGAATAGCCTGAACCTTAGGATGTTTCAGGTCGAGTTGAAGAAGGTCGCTTAAATCTGCAATGAACTCTTGTCAGCTGAAGAGAAGAAGCGTCTCTTGAGGGTTTGAGATTCATTCCAAGGATTTTCAATGATATAAAATTAATTTCACACACGTTAAGCTATATATTTTAATTGAACATCGATCATGTCTTGGGTCACGAATTATTCATCCATAGGGTCGCCCAAAGGGGCTTAAGTTAAGTATACCACGATAAACAGCTTTAATTAAGCTTGGTAGGAAAAAAATAATAATCCAGACAACGACAATATCGGCGCTAAACATCTACGCTAAGTAAGGTAGATATCTATCCCGGATCTAGAAAGTGTTCTGGGCGTCCTCTCGCAGCTTCGTTGGGTTGCGATGGCATGAGTCGGTTGCCTTGAATATGGCCACCGCTTCATATCGGCCCCTTTATTCCATATCAATAGGCTTCTCCATCTTGAACCCATTCTCAAGAGTCTTCATCAATCCTGCTCGACGTGCTATATTCAAGAGGGTATTCCTATCAGTGAGCGGCAAACCCTTCCATATCTTCTCCTTCTGATCGTAGACGGCGTAAGACCCAAAATATTCAACCAGAGCCTTCTGATCGATGCAATCGGGGACCTGGAGGATAGTCTTGAGTAGAAGGACTTTGTCGCTCTTAGAACACCGATTTCGTAAATACCACTTGACTTCTGTGCGAGCCTTCTTGTTCAGTTCTGCGACCTTAGCAGCGTCGACATTCTTCTGACTCTTCTCAGCCGCGGCAATGGCCCTCTTTGCCTTCTCTATTGCCCACGACTCGGAACTCTTATCGTACTCGGAGTTGATAAAATTCCACTTCTCCGCTCCGCGAAGACCCATCTCGTTCGCATCCGATTTGATTTCGCAGTATTCGCACACATACTGAGATTCCCCCTTATAAACGAAAGTAACCATGTGGAAATCCTCGACTCGATGCTTGAAGAAGAGGCAGAACTTGGCCTTGCACGAGTATCGGCGGACTTGATGACCACAGCTGTGGTTCGTCTGAGTAATGACTGAGCACGTCGGACACATTGTCGTTAATATTCGGTGGTTCCGTTTCTTGTATGCGTTAAACAGGACCAAAGGGAGAGATTCGGAGATTTGTGTTCCTTCGGTATTATCGAAGCTTTTTGTATTTCTATGCCTGTGCCGGATGTGATGTTGTCCTTAATATGGATTTCGTTTCAAGTTTAGAAGAGGCTACGTTTGTCTCATTTATATATGTAATTTCTGTTAACGCTTTTCCGAACCCATCATTGTCCAGTGAATCTATTTCTTTATTCTTCCACTGAGTAGGTGTTTTAGAGCGAAATGCTAGTGGGCAAAACAGTAGTGATTCACACGACAACGAAGGTTCTAGGGCCAACTAACTTTCATATTTACTTTAGACCATGTCTTTGATCATCTAAAAGGAAGGGCTTTAATGTGTTATATAGAACGAATAAAACGAAAAATACCCCAAGGTAGTCATTGGGTTATTGTAAAGCATTGCAATTGCTTTGTTGAACTTGAGCGTCCCAGGCTTCCGGAGAACTGCTTCTAATTAATCAACGAGAATCTCGATTCAGTAAGTTGGATTAGCAAGTCAGATTTTGTCACGGCCTCTATATTCAATGTTGACTCTTTCACGTCCATCTGGCCTGCAGGTTACACAACGGGAGTATGTTTTCTTCATCTGTAGGTTGATTCTATGTGATACCATGGTAGAAACATGATGCCTTTGGATAACCTTCATTACTCTCTAAAAGACTCTTCATTTTACTCTATATCTCGTAGTGAATTGAAACGCTAGGCTGTCTTCATAGTTGTGGTCTTTTGTGACTCATTCTGCCTGTACCAATTTACAGGAGGTAGGTAGGTACTTAAAGCACACAATAGCTGCTTGACAAGTCACACCAATAAAAGCTCTGTGGCGCAGCGGAAGCGCGCCGGGCTCATAACCCGGAGGTCCTCCGATCGAAACGGAGCAGAGCTAATATATTTGGTGAATCTTTTTCAAATTTACTTAATATTAACCTATCACTGTGGAGCGGAATACTTCAGACCGGGGGTTTTTTTTTCTCTACCAGCTTTGAATTATCCAAACAACATTGAAATTACCGACTGCATCGTATACAAATATCTACCTACATATGTAGGCTAGTCACCTAGTCGTCTAGGTCAAAGCCAGTACTATATTACGAATTAGGAATCATCCTATGGAACATAACTGGCGGGATTTGTGGTTGTGTCACCAGGTCTTATTCTTATTTAGTTGCCGTGTTAGATTTGAGATAGAAGCCGATAAAGCAGAACTCCTGGATTAGCGTTGGTCTATTGATAGATAGGACTGTGTGGTTAGTTGCCGTTTTGTAGTTGGCCTTTGTTCCAGCCTATTGGTCCTCGTTATCTCCGCCACGTCGGCGATCTTCCCCGCAAACGACGACGCTCAAGGGCAGTAGATGATGACGTGATCACGATCGATATGGCGATATTGCCGTCAGAATCAGTAATTCGAATACTAATTTCAACACGAATTCTTGTACCCAGAAACCGAAACTGCCCGTAGTGACTGTTGCGTCATTCCTTGCTATCCCTAGCGCGCCGTATAAGAACCGGCTCACTGCCTCCAGATCAAGATAACTGACATCCACGTGCATAATTCATATGAAAATCATTGATATCTCTCAAACGATCACCTTCTATCTTGTTAATACTTGAAATATGGCTTCCTCGATTCAGAAGAACCTCGTTGAGAAGAATGCTGAATACGCTAGCAAGTTCACCAAAGGCGACCTTGCCCTCCCGCCCGCCAAGCACTATCTAGTCCGTATGTAGCACCCTTGGTATTATCCAAAGCAATCATGAATAAAAGAGCCAACTTCTCGCATAGTGACCTGCATGGATGCTCGTATCGACCCGGCAGCCGCCTTTGGCATTGATCTCGGCGATGCGCACGTTATCCGCAATGCTGGCGCAAGTGCGAGGGATGCTCAGCGCTCAATCATCATATCCGAGCAGCTTCTCGGGACCAAGGAGATCATACTTATCAAGCACACCGGATGCGGAATGCTAACATTCTCTAACGAGGATGCTCACAATCTTGTCAAGAAAAACTTGGGACCCGGTGCCGCCGCAGAGATCGCCACTCTCGACTTCCTTCCCTTCAGCAACTTGGAAGACGCTGTTAGGGAGGACGTTGAGTATTTGAAGAGAAGCGCCACAGTTCCGGACGACGTGACAATTAGCGGTTGGGTTTATGAGGTTGAGACTGGAAAGGTCAGGCAGGTCGTATAAATGAACGCCGGCAAATGTGAACTGCGGTTGAGTACTAGCACTGCGAGACGGGACCGATCGGATAGCATAGGTACCTAAAATATCACAATAGCCGGCTTCTAAATAATTTTACACGCATGCGACTCGTTCTGTAGGCCAAAATATTGATATCTAGACCCCGGTTACACCATCCTATACCCATACCTTCAACTCACCCTTGCTTCGCGGGTAAAGTACCTACCTACCTGGCACCTACCTTACAGGGATGATTCAAATATTTTTATTATTGGTCCAAGATGGATCTAAATGACGATAGATCGCGATCAACGTCCTATTCATTCATGTTTCGCAGTCTCATTGGCCAATTGGAGCAGAACTATTATCGGGCACTGGCTTTTGATCTACATGGTTTCGGATTTATCGTTGTGTTCATGAGATGCTGTCTAGTCCAAGGGCATGGAATTTCTGTCATTATTAGGTACTTGATCGAAATACGCCTAGAAATTTGCTAGGAATTTCTGGGCGGACGGTACTCCAGGCCATCGACGTAAACTGGAGTTGCCTAAAATATTTCCAAGGTTCCAAACACGACGCAGGAACAACATAGAAAGTAATTAGATGAGCTGATGAATAATCACAATTGTTAAAAGCCTAATACCGAAAGAAGCAGAAAGTTCAGAAGTTCGGCTGTTTCATTAAATCACACCGCGCGGATAGAATCATCGAAGCTCCTCAGATAGCCCATTGACTTCCATATTGTGACCTATTCGTTCTGTCACTTATTAACCACTCTCGACTCCACTGTGATATAGGAACTAAAGACAATCGCGTATTAAGTTGCTTCTATTCTTGCCTGTCTCGAGGAGCCAGGAGTTAGAAATGGCCTTGAAGTAGAAGCTTGCGTCAAGCGCCTTGAATACGAGACCCTCCCTCATTTCCCCCTTTAGGCCGGTCCCTTCTGCTTTAACTAGAAGATCCTCTATGTCATTCGCGAATGCAGACAGCTTTATGTTATCGTATAAAACGGGTACATGATCCCAGTCCAGCTTGCTGCAGATGTTGGTTACCTGGTCCGGTCGTAGATACCGCTGTTTGTCGATGTCGAAGATGTCAAACACGTAGAACCTGTGCTCTCCGGGTGCAAAGCCAGCAGTATTCTTCATAATAGACGACCCACAGAGTTCTCCTTGAACAACAATATTCTGACCTGCCTGGCCAATTTTCTCTATTATTCGTTGCTGCTTGGTCGTTCGCCAGAACCAGGACGTTGAAGTTTCTGCCAGATCTTGATCACGACTGCAGACTCCTATGCGGGTTGTGCCGATGTGTTGCACGTTGTTAGGAAGAGGAGGTAACGCCGAGTACCACCTTGAGCTTCGGTTAACGGCATAGATGCTCATGGGAATGCCGTCTAGCTTTTCCGTAACCTGGTACGTATCTCCTCCACGATCTCGAAATAAAACTGGCAAGTTCTGTGCTCGCTGACAACCCGGCTGCGGGAAGAAGATGGGTGGTTTCCCAAAACTTTCAGTAGAGTCGCCATGATCAACATGCTCCCATTTCCTCACACCAAGAAGGCCATGAAATGACATCGCCATCACCTCTTTCTCAGCAATATCAGCACCCCAGAGGGCTTTCATTCGTATAAGCATGTTCGAAATCTCTTGAAACGTGTTTAGATTGAACACGAGTCCCTGCGAAAGGTGCTTGCATATCATTGTTGTTGCTACCAGAAACCCATGTTCGCCACCGAGCTGTGCGTTGGAATAGGCGCCGTATTCCCAGAAGTAGTGATTGCACGGAAGGAAGCTGTCGATCTCGATATATACTACGAGCTGGCCTTTCTGGAATCTTTGCCCTCTGACGACAATGTTCCATCCGTCGACAGTGACAATCTGGTGTTGAGACCCTTCAATTAGTGTCACATCTGATACGCGCCTTACGGTGACAAGCTTTCTGGTATTTCGATCCCCCATGTCGGATATTTACAATTGATGGAATCTATGGGAATTACTTAGTCAGCAGACCGGGTCTTGAGTAAGAAATATAGATGAAGATATCTGGTGTAAACGTACTTTTTTCATGTGAATTGTTGTAGATGGAAGGGCAAGTGGGTAAGTACAGCAAAGCGAAAACATCAGGAATTGGTATGCATATGACTATAGCACAATGGGGGTTCGAAACTGCCTATGTGGTGATGCCGATTGGCAAAATGCCACTCGGACCTGGAGAATCTTGATGGTCGCTGTCAGCATCGGGGTCACGGCAGCTAGGAGAATCCGCGTGATCTTCATCATCTTCGTCGTCGGAGTGTTCCTTGTGCAAGTCCTCCTCTTCATCATCAGTACTACCAGTGTCTTGTCCACTATTGGTACACGCTCCTTGCAGTTTCCTTCGTAACTTTATCGACGCCTTTTTCAACCCATGTGAATCACCCTTGTGGTTATGGACAGTTCGAGCGTGTGCCAACAAGGAGTGAAAATTATTATGGTGCCGATTCTCACACCCATACGTACAAGGCCATTTTTCACCGTAGGCTTGATCCTTCTTGTAAGCGGAACCCGGTCCTGCGTGTTGCTTACAACTGTGAGAACCAATGTTTTCTTTTGCGTTAATCATTCTGGAGCCACAAGGGCGACCATTCACCAGGACGCGGCACTCGTAAAACCCGTTGTTTAGCACCACCCCGATCGCATTAGCAACAGCCGGTCGGCCGTTAGGATCTGTTTCATAGCTGGGATCGGGAACACCAGTTCTTGCGCGCTTTGGCTTCTGGGTGGTGTTCTTGTCATTGTCGACTTTTCCTTGCTTCTTGGGACCCATGGCCTGGCGATGTTAGCAACGGAATCAAGTGGTCATTTACTACAATAATGGATATGAAACATCATCAGGGCAATCATGGTGAACAGAAATGCTCCAGGAGGGTTGATCTTTTCCAACATGGGATTGTTCCTTACTTAATAGGAAAATATGTTATCGCTGACCGACATGTGCTCAACGAGAAGAGACCGAGTGAGAATGGTTGGCCGTGAACACATCACTGCCATTCAAGGAATCCAATGTTAAGAACAATGGTTAATGAAATGAAAGGGATGAGGATATTACAATGAGAGAAACATAAAAAACACCTACCGATTACGCTTATCCTAGAGGAATTTCAAGAGAAGATACTGAAATTATTCGGAAGATTAATACGAGTTGGACTGATTGAGAATAGAAATCGGAATGATGAAAGATTCCCAGAAGGTAGGTATTAGTGATTATGACTCACTGACAACTTGGTTGACATATGTGTTTGTCAAATGTGTTTTGGGTCGAAGTTGTAATATTGATGAGAATGTGATGGCAATTTAGTTGGCTACCTAGGTCTATATTAAATACGTCGTAGCCCATGAATCGATTGACTCTATCGATATCTGTTTGCTATATTTACCCGGATTACTAATTGCTGAAGGAAACAACGAAGGTATTGAGCAAGTTATGGGCCTAATTGACTCATAGACATGGAGTGAATTAAGATTGTGGGAAGGGAAGAAGGCGTACAGTATTGACATGTGGGACTTCGGGATCCATACACACAGCCTTCTTGCCTCGTTCCGGTTTCTATCTATAGTAGAAGCGTTACACCTAGGTAGGTACCTATTATATATATATGCACTTTAATGGAAACCTATTCACGTATAATTTTTTTTTTTAAAAAGCTCACAGTTATTTAACTTCCAGCTTGGCGAGATATCAGTAGGTTTACGTAATATTTTTCTCGGCGCATTGAACAGTTGGCCTCCTTTTAGAATTTGTATAATACGCTAGGAAGCGAACACGTGACTCGGAAGCCGATAAGGATTAAAACAATCCTTGGTAAGCCGTTACAGTGCATATAGTCTCTGAAAAATCACAAGTAGATCACGCAGAGTGACCAGCTTCTCGTTTCAACAACGAATCTAGGTCGTGTGTTAGATTAAGAACCCTAGTAGGACGTTCTAGTTAGTGGAAAGTCAACAAAAGGGGTAGGAATAGAATAACAGCATGAGAATGGGAAGCTTCATATCAGCTACACATTCTATGTTAGGTACATGTATGTCGTGCCATTGTCTGTTAGGCGCACCGGGGTCTTTCAAGTTAGCCCCGCAGCAACCCGCAACGAGCTGGGGTTCCCCTAGGTTGCTTTCCTAAATGGGATTGATCAACCAATCAGAACGAGACACAGCGATGACACTGATTACGTCACATCTCTTTTCAGTTTGAGAGGTTAGTTGAACAGACACAATGACAGGGTGATCTTTGAGTCGCATAGTTCTTCAAGATAAACAAGCTGTGCACAGCCGCATTAGGCGTTACTAGGCTATCATGCTTGTATCATGTGTTAATGCCTAGGTTAGATACTTAGGTATCTAACAATTTACTAAGGACATCAGATGACCTCCAGCTTAAAATTCCGTCCTACCAGCTTCAAGCGCGCGCATGAAAACGTCCGTCTCTCTGGCTGATAAAAAGAAGCATCGATTCCAATTCTTCCCAACTAATTCCCTTGAGTGAGTCATATTATATGCGGACTGGATCTTGCTATCTCTAGGTGGTGGCAGAGTTTTTATTTGCAACTGGCCTCTTAGGGATTATTGCATCGACAGGATTGGGAATGATTCATGTAATATGGAGATCCATCGAGAATCGACACAGAAATAGACAGATGACCGCCACTATCCTTTCTCATTTTCCCGTCCATTTCTTCCATTGTTGGAAATCGTCCCTGTGAGTAATAGTCCAATCTTTCCCTGTCCCAAAATGGAAATCCCCAGTAAGCTAAGCATCGGGCACATCGCTCGAAGCCTTCTTTCTTTTGAAAGACCGACGTCTCGTCTGCACGCGAAGGTCGAATATTCTGGACTAGTATGTGGTACCATGCATCCGCCGGCCCTGAGTCTTCTTCAGGGAACTCTCGCAGCAAGTCCGCAATGTCGCAGCTGTAGAGTGATTGTTGACCCGGTTGGTCCGTTCTTTTCAACCATAGTGTCTCTGAGTTGTACCAAGCTTCATTGTTTACTGGGGCCTGTGAAAGAATAGGAAAAGCTATACGCCTTGACCGACATAAATGGGAAAAGTTGGCATCGAGAGGAATAAGATGGTGGCCTCTGCGATAAGTATTGTGCAGGCCAATGACTCCTTGAGACAGTACGACCAATTCCCAGATTTTATTCCAGGAGAAGTTTGGGATAAACAGCGTAGCATGGGGGATTTCTGTATGATTATTAGTAAGTGATTTAAAAATACGTATGTTTCGAGGGCTTTTATATATACTAACCGCGAAGGGCATATCCTATAAGGAGAGTCTGAACGCTGCGGACCTGTTGGTTCTCCCAGGGCGCAAACTTTCGCCAGAAAGCCTCTAAGGCTATATTCGTTGCCTCACGCGCGTCCCAGACCACCGAGTGATATTTATTGATCACGAATAGCTCGGAAGCTAGCTGGAATATATAGAGCGCCTTGCTAAAACGGGTGTTCTCGCGGTCGTTGGGGACAATAGCTTCTCTCATACAGTCAGATGAGGGGCGACAGTGATCTGGCATATATCCTGCAGTCCTGGTAGAAAGATATTCCGTGAAGTGTTGTATTGCCTTATGGCATGAAATAATGTTGTCGGCGATGGAGAGTGATGATAATGCGACAGGCAATTGAGTAATATGGTGACCCGTCAAATGCTCATCCACGAATTCGACTACTTGCTCACATAACCACGAAGTGGTGACTGGTATGGGTGCCTCGGTATTTGATGGACAGACGCGCTTCCATGAGATGAGGGATGCTTCATACCTCGCGATAGCCATGGGAAGCAATGTGATACCGACATTTGCCACAACTATAGCAGAGCTTATTTTACGCTCGTTAGATCCGTCGTCGTCATAGAAGATGTGGTTGTAGAATATCGGACCAGTAAGAGCAACATTGAGGACGGAACGCGCGTCGGGTAACTCTCTAAGTATCTTGTTCTTTATCTCGGACGGTAAAGCCTCTAAAGGCGCACTCGTATCCTCCATATCGCCTGGGTGTGTCGACGTGACCTTGATGTTGACAAGTTATTGAATGGAATAAAACTTCAATGGGTTGGGCGTGGTATCGGAATCAACGCTGCAGTGCGGGTCAGTGTTATGTTTGGGAATCGGGTACGTTGTCTAGTGGACGTTAATAGAATAATAAAATAGGTGAGGCCGGTGTTTCGTGGTCAGGTGCCAAGGGTAGCAGTTATTGCCCATACTAAACCAACCCGTTATCAGCTGTACGGTGTACCAACATCCCTTTATTTGATTTATTTGCGTATTGATATGGCCATAGAAAGTGAATTGTTGCTTCTAAGGGTGCGATTGATCAATGCAAAGTTTTTATTCTACAAGGACTGTGAAACATGGCCGAAAAATAGTGGAATGATGACATCTCAAGTCCGTTTTATGTGTATGCTTATAGATGTGTGCTTTCGATGAACTTGAGACATGGTTGAATAATTATTAGCATTGCTGAATTAACTCGGAGGCCTTTCGATACAATAGGAAAGCCAATTACGTCAATAGTCTCCTTCGTTGTTCGACATACGGTCATAAATGATGAATAGGAGGTATATCGGGGCATCCTTTAATTTGTGGCTCTATTCTGGTTCGAAGGCCCTGGCTTGATATTAAAGAGAGCTATATTGTATTATTCTAGCTATAGAAGAAGAAGCGAAGATTTGAGTAGTGGAGCATATCGCGGCAATTACAGATGGGCCTAAATATACAGGAGTATACTTGGCTACGCAGGCGCCCAGTCCTTCTTTGATCTGGGAAAAGCACCGTTGACTTATAGCGTAATGTTCTGTAGGAGCGCTTATGTGAGATGCCCAACTACTTATTGAATTTATCCCATCTCCGATCGTTCAATCCACGCCATGTGGCCGATGATAGATTCTCTTCAAAGCTGTAAGGAGGAGCCTGCTCCTCGGAAGTCCAAGGTTCCTGGCGGTCTTGTACCTGGCTCAATACCTCACTGCTTCGAGATAGCAAGTGTTGAGTTTCGCGAGCAAAGAGCTGCAGCTCCCGCGCGCGATCTCTTGTGTTCTCGAATCGATCACGGAATGTTGCGTCAACGTTGGAAATGACTACAGAGGGGGCCGGGATTTCATAAACTGTGCAAACTCCATATGCTAGACTCGCGAGATCGCCATGAAGTTCGCGATGAATTTGTGAAATTCTAGCCATTTTCATGCCGTCCGGATCGGATGGTACTTGACTCGTAGTTGTCTGAGCAGAATCGATGCGCTCCGGCTGAAATGATCTTTGCGAACTAATTGATAGGCATTCTGACCAGATGGAGTCGCGGATAGCTTCAGTTCTATTATCATTGCACGCTGCTAGAACTGCCTTTCGCAACTCTTCGGCGCTCAAGGTGTTGATAATCTCGGCGATGGAGTTGTTAGACGCCATGTTGTTTCACTATGAGTATTGTAAGTACTGAAGGCCTGCCTAAATGGGGTCGGAGATGTAGACTTACAATCTCTTCGCTTGTAAGCGAGAATGGCAGCTCCGTATTTGAAACAACTATGTAGTTGCCGATGAGAAGAAGAAGAGAAGGAAAAAAGGGGGAAGCTTGGTTTGTTTTGGGGAGGGGAGAGGCCAGGGGTGGTCGCGGTTTCTAGTGAAAGAAAATGGAATCAAGAAGGTTTCGGTGTTCTAAGATGGTTGATGCTGGGCAGTAACGTCCGTAATGGCGCGAAGGTACAGATTAAGGCAATGATTAGGCGGCTACGAGGCGAGTGGATGTCCATACGTTCCTGTAAGTTAGGTAGGCACACGGTGCGTACATGTAGTTGCTAGGTTGGTAGCAGGTATCTGCTTGAAGAAAGGAACAGTGCCACCACCGAGATACATGAGGTAGGGCCAATCCAAATGTGGCATTTGCCACTTCCAACGTTCAAGTTAAGCAAGCAACTCGCATTGGTACATACATGTAATGCAACTTCAACCCATCTCAGATCGACATCTCTGCACTAGCCAAGTTATTTTATACACCTAAGAGAATCGTTCATTACTTAAACAAACCGTACACGTCCGTACTGGTCGTGGTATGGACGCTCGTTGCCAAAACAGGTAAACCACCTCTCCACCTCGGACGTATTTACGCCGTTGGGGTGAATTTTCTCCATCTCGAGCCTCATTTTAGGTTTGGGCTTGCCTTCCTTGATGCGTAGCTTTTCAAAGAATACGTATGCGCCGTAGAACACGTAGCTAGTGTTCCCCTCCATAGGCCCCTTCTTGCCTAGAAATGCGTTGAGCTGCCTAGATTGGATCTTGCGTTCATCTGGGAAGCTCTTGGATATCGCACGACAGAAGGCGGCCTGACTGACATCGGGCTTCCGAAGAAAAGCCCGGATCTTCTTTCGGACTTCGTCACATGTGTCGTATACCGGCACCTCTTGGGTTTCTTCGCCATCGAGCTTGATATCACTAACATCCAAAACTTTCTTCTCTTCGTTCTTCTTGATCTTCTTAGGTGGGGCGGCTTTGAGGCCTTGTAGCTCACGCTTTTTGAAGAAGGCGAAGGCTTTGCCGTAAGTGTCACTCTCGCTGCCTTCGTAAGTGCCGTTCTGGTTCATAAATCGCTGGTACGAAGCCGAGGATACTCCAATTGCTCTCTGAAACTCGCCTACTTTCATATTCCCGCCTTCGACGAAGTTCTTGATCTTCCTACGAATCTGATTACATGTTTCATCCAAGCGATAGAGACGCGGGTCATCATCGTCTATTTCTGGCACGCTCTGTGGCTCTTCTACTACATCGGATTTACGTTTCCTCGACGAGGCAGCATTTGGCTTGGTCGTATCGGTAGTTTTGTTGTGATTATTCTCATCTACCCGTACAATTGATTGCTACAATGACGTGTCTAGTATTAGTGGAAATGCTAGGTATGAAGAGTGGCTTAGTACCTACCTCTGCTACAGAGGAATTAGTCCTCTCTACGTTTGGTTCAAGGTCTCTTAGAGGACTCATTATGTGATGCAGTGTAGACGATTTCCTTATTAGATCGAGTCTTGGAACTCTGTAAATGTTCTGGCGCGAAAATATTAAATGTAATTTCTAATAATTCAACTGGTACTTCCATCTCTTCCAAAAGGGACTAGATCGTAATATCTTATGTAGAACATTCGAGCGTATTCTGGATTGATGTCACAGGTGACGTGCCTTGATGACAATCAACGCGTCCAAAGTAAACAATTGACGTAAGTCAGGTACTTAGCTAAGTACCCCGCTGTACGTACGCCAAAATAACTGATTAGCGGGCTTGGCGGTGTTCCAAGTCCCTGGATGGTACCCAAACAATCAGAGCACCGCATTCGTGATAAGTCCGCAGATGGAGGGCGCTGATCAGCGCTATGATTAGCCCTACACCGAAGCATTCAGGGGGCTAGTGGACACCTTCCAGCGGGCTCGTCCAGTGATAGCTCCTTTGAGGAAGTACCTCTAGGTCCTTCCGGCGTCACTCCTTTGCAACAACCAACTTTCTCTCGAATACTACGAAGCTTAATATTTCCGTATTACTGATGACCGTATATCCGCTTTGTCGTTCCTTTTGTATTTGATTTAAGAATCATAGCCGGGTTTGCCCACTGGAACAGGGGTTGAGATTAGGCAAAATTGCACATTAATAACGCCCACCTCTCATGTAGGGCTTGTATTGGGTTTCGACGACTCGTGTAGCTAGCATCTCTCTTTTGAGTTGTTCATATGTAGTAATTAGGTCACTAGATCTCTAGATACCTCAGGTATATAGCATATCGGCTGCTCTTATATCTACTAAAGATGATTTTATCTAGCATCGTCTTTGCATTTATTCATATATAAATATAAAACAATGCACTCTTCTCAGATTTCTCTTGTCACAATATTAGCTGGTGGATTTTTAGTCTCGGCACATAGTTTTCTGACGAACATCAATATCAATGGTCTTTCATACGATGGCTTCCGTCCGACGGAACCTGATGCCCATCCAATAGTTATTGGCTGGTCAACAACCGCGTCTGATCAAGGCTACGTTAACCAGACCGGATACCGCACAGAGGCAATAATCTGCCACAGAGGTGCCAAAAACGCGAAAGGCCATGCCCCCGTTTCTGCCGGTGGCATCGTTCATCTGCAGTGGAATGGTTGGCCGGAGTCGCACAAAGGGCCCGTGATGGATTATCTTGCTCCGTGCGATGGGTCTTGTGAGACGGTCGATAAGAATGCACTACGATTCTTCAAAATTGATCAGGTCGGACTCGTGGATGGTTCAAAGGCTCCGGGCCTGTGGGGTTCAGATCAACTCATTGCGAACAATAACTCGTGGGTGGTCGAGATCCCCCGACAGATTCAGCCAGGCTTCTATGTCCTTCGAACCGAGATAATCGCTCTCCACAATGCCTCTCACGAGATCGGCGCGCAGAACTATCCCCAGTGTATCAACTTGGAGATCATTGGCAAAGGTTCCAACCTACCCTCCGGCGTCCTCGGCAAGGAGCTATACGATCCGAATGATACTAGCATGCGCCTTGACATCTATAAGGGCGTATCTACGTACAAGATTCCAGGGCCGACTCCTATTGCTGGTGCTAGGACAGTGACACTGAGCCACCCTTTTCCGACTGGGAGCGGAACGCCGCTCACCGGAACTGCCACAGCAACCATCTCAACCCCTACGCCAACTGGTGTCGATAGTACTAAGATACGCCCGCGAATTAACCGATAGTAGACAGAGATGATGCCTGGAAAGCTAGGTGCCCTAGATAAATAACATATTAATTAGAATATACAAGTTATCTAACCGTCCGGACAATGCAGTGAAGAAATTGTTTGCCCCATTAAGAAAGGTATAGGGTCAGAAACTGGAGCTGAGGACGTAGTATGGTAGCGAACTTGGATAGCCTTCCAACATTCCTCTGATATCAGAGCAACAAAAGCTCAATTGGAATAAGTCGTATCTTTGACAATATAATCGATGCTGATTCCTAGCTCGGTTGGTCAACACCAATGGATTCTAACGGGCATCCATTCCTATCCTAACAGAGGAGATCATAAACCGGCGACCCTTCAACGATTGTGATCCCAGGAATCTGTCTTTTAAGTCGTCGCAATTATATTTGCAGTCTTATTCAGATTTCGTGAGAGCGATTTGGCATGTGTAATATGTTATTATGCCTCATACTCACCTTCAGTAAGCTCCAAACACAATGATGGTCATAGGAATGTATGCGCTGCTGAAGTCACAATGCCAAAAGAACCCAGATGTCGAGGAATCATGGTCTGCTGACAGTCGAAACCAAGGTAGGTAGTTGGACTAATTCGTTAACCAATTCGCAGTAGCCATTACAAGAGCAATATAAACCATGCGGCGGCTACTATATACGTAGAAATTCAAGACAACGTAGGCTTCCTCGACTAGGCTCGATGATTCTAGGAGCTTCTTATCCAGGCGATAACATGAAAAGAGACTCACAAAGCACGTGCTCGGTATTACCTTCAGCATGTAATTCCGGGGAGTAGCCTATCAATCCGGAGGCTCAAAACAGGGTTTGGAGGTCCAGTGCGAATGAAAACCCTGGCAGAGTACTGGTGAGAGTTCACGTTAGTATTCCATGGATGATAATTCCATGGACACATGGCATCGATATAGCCGAAGCGGTGTCGACAGCACTCAAGATGGGAATTGCTATAACGTATAGCGCGCAAATATCCATGTAGCTAGGAATGGACCGCAGATGTTGAGCGCTTTATCCCGAAACGGATTGAATAGATGCGCGGTGACTGAAAGGACGTTAGAAAGACCGACTTCTGAATAAACTGTGCGGCCGCAAGCATTATAGGGCGATAAGTAGTTGCACAATGGACTATTATTATATACCTACTTGTAAAGAGATACCAACGCCTTCCACAGCGATTATCGCTCGCCGTATTCTTCTTCATTATTCTTCAACGCCCACCCACACCTCGTAAGCCAGAATATCACCATGGGTGGTGTGGTCAGCAGTCCCAGCACGCCTCCCTGAATGAGCTTAAAGACCTGCGGTGCCCACACTCTGTCGTAGTACCAGTCGTTACCCTCCCATTTTCCCGCTAAGACGAGGAAGCCGATGCTGGGACCCCAAATTAGGGGGAAGAAGACCACAGCTATCAGCAGAGCTCGTATGATTTGAGAACGGAGGAAGCTCAGCCAATGCACGATGCTCCTAACCTCATGCGTCTGCTGCACACGGTCTAGAAACATGAACCAGCGTATGAGCCGGTTTTTGGGTTCTGGAATAAAGCCGATCGGGTGCACACCGCCTTTCCTCAGGTCCCGGTTAACAAGGAACAGTTCTATGTGCCACGTGATGAGACACTGGACGATGACGGTGACAGCCGCGTCTCCAGCAAGGGTGTTTGGAAACAACCACAAACGGATGGGCCTCGTCGTGATGTCCTGCGTTGCGTACATTGCTGTGGCTGAGTCAGGACTTGGTGTGGCTGGTTATATGACGTGGTACAGGGATGGATTTGCTTACCATACGCGATAGCGAAGTTGATGCCGCCGGACAAGATCATAGCGCCAACCCCATCGAGTATGAAGATGTAAAAGATTTGATGAGGGGTGAACTTGTCTGTGGGCTCCTTGAAGCCATCATCGGTATCTCCCGCGATGTGCTGCTCCGGACTAGGACTAGGAGTCGAGACACTAGAGCTAGCGGTTGCTGCTTCGACATCCGCCGGAGGTTCCGCCGTTGGCTTGAAGAGAGGGTTCGTGGCCCACGGCATGATTGGCGCTCGACGACGTAGCAGGTGAGATAGAGGTATAATAGGAAGGGCTAAAGGCTAGAGGGAACAAGCAACTATCTATGCGTCATATCATATTGATAGATTCGGAATGAAGAGAGGCTTGTTTCGGGAGCTGACAAAGGGAGAGCGAGGAAGGGAGGTAAATAACAATGGGAATCTTTTTGCGAGGCGACTTTTCCGCTTCAGATACCTGTACATAATACATAATAAGCTTTACATATTTCTCTCTAGGTACCGGCAGATTAAAATAAAAAACGACAGGGTCCAGGTCCCGATCCAAGGGTCTACATACATCCCTGTCCTCATCATCGCCTCAGCGCCTGCGCATTTTCGGGCTGGCTCAGGTGACGGCTCCTACCGGAAGTCTCGGCGTCCATTGGGATGGCGGCAAGTAAGCACATACGGCCGAATGAGCAAGTCATTGGTGCTAGGACTAGGTTGCGATAGAAAGATTGATAAGCACGATCTTGCAAGCGCTCTTGAGCAGCCTAACCTGTAGCACGTGGAAATTGGCTGCAGCATTGTGGCATTATTTTGTCACGGTGCTATGTTCCAAGGTTAAGATTGTTTTGAAGCTGGGGGAGAAATTTTAGGAAATTCAATGCCAAGAGGCCTGGACTGGGACTATATGTACATGTATGTAGCTAGTAAGTACATATTTGTGGGGAGAACGGAAGGGGCCTTTTCTACGTGCGGCACCCTTAGTACTACATAGGTACATAACATACCTAACGTACTGGCTCCATCAGACCCTTAAACCCAGTAATGTGCTTATCGGGTTCGAGTTTGAGTCAATTTAACCCTTTCTACGGTGGGCCATTCCACAGAAACCGCCAACCCGCCAAAACCTTAAAAATTAATAACATAATATATAGTATATATTTACCATATATAAGATATATATATTATATTTTTAAGTAAACTTAATAAAGAAAATATTTTTTATATAAATATATATAATATTTTTAAAGTTATAATAATTATATAATATTAATATAATAATAATATAATAAACTTTAAAAGGTTAAATAAGTTATATTTTTTTAAATATTTATTTATTAATATTAAAGTATTTTTAACTTTTATTAATAACATTATAATATTTTTATATATATAATTTATTACTATTAGTTAATATATTTTATATAATTATAATATTTTTTTTAAATTTATTTTTAATCTTATTAATATATATTTTAAAGATTTTTTTAACTTTATTAATAATATATTTTCCCTTTTTATTATTTAATTAAAAGATTACCTTATAGCTTAATTAAATTATATATTTTTTTTATTATTAATTTAATAATTTATATATTTAAAAATTTCAATTATAATATTTATTATTAATATATATACATTATTTAATATCTTTTTTAATAACCTTTTATATTTAAATTTAAATTACCTTTTTAATCTTATAGCTAAATTTAAGCTATATATTAATAATATTTCTTTTTAAAATAGCTAAATTTAAGCAAAAATAATAACATACTTAAGGTAAAAAACTTAAATTTACCTTTATTAAAATATTAATAATAATTAAGTATTTATTATATTTTTAACCACTAATAAATGATTAGCTTATAATATAAAGTTACCTTATATATTTAAGTATTTATTTATAATTTAAAATTTAAAAGTAATTATAATAAAATAAATGATTAAAATTTTAAGTTTTAATTTAATAACTTAAGCTTTATTTTTAAAGTATTAATATTAATTTATTTTTTTAATATAGTTATTTTATTTAATACATTAACTTATACTTTTTTATTTAATTTATATTAAAACATGTAATAACTTCTTTTACCTATAAGATTTAATTAAATAATTATATAATATAATAAAAGTAAAATATTAAAAAAAATTTATAAATAATATTAAGATTTAAATAAATTAAAAGGTTTTTTTTAAAATTTATATAAGTAATAATTGCCTAATTACTTAATTAATAAAACTAATAATATTAATAAAGTTTAATAAAAATAAATTAGAAATTAAAGTAAGTAAAAACCAAAGGAAGTAAAAATTAAAAGAGGTAAAAATTAAAAAAGGTAAGAATTAAAAGAAATAAAAGCCTTATTTAAAAGCCTTAATTAATAAGTATTTTACATCCATACTTATATAACAATTAAAGTAACTAAAGGTAATTACACTTTTATTAATATATTTAAGTTAACTTAATATAAAATAATTTAATTAGTTATTTATATATAATAAGTTTTATATAATAATATTATATTTAATAGTTTTAATAATATTAATAAAATATATTTATAAATATTTACTTAAATATTTAATATACCTTAAATTTATATGATTATATATTTACTAATTATTATAATATATTAAAATATTTAATCATTTACCATATTTATTTTTATTTCTTTTATTATTCCTTTTTATTTTTAATATATTAAATAAATATTCCTATAATATTTATAATTATTAATGATATTATACCACCCTTTTACATAGTAATTTATTATAATTTAACTTAAACTACTTTCCCTTATTTTAATATCTTTTTAAATATTCTTTTAATATTATATAAGTATTAAAATGGGGTTAATAAGCTTAATTTTTTATAAAATCTTTAAATAAATATATTATAAGTTAATTATTATAAACTTATTATATTTTTAATATTAAAAAATTATTAAAATTATAGTAATAAATTAAATTTAAAAATTTATAAGCCTTAATTAATAGCTTTAAAATATTTAATATATTTACTCCTTAATTTTAAATATTAATCTTATTATAATTTTTTTATAAAGTTTTAATATAATTAAAAATTAAATAGGAATTATTTAATTAATATTTAATCTTATAGTTATTTTATTCTTTTATAAATTCCTTAATATTATATTATATAATTTTTTTATAAATAACATATAAAATAACTTAATTAATTATATTTTCTTTATAAAATTATTTAAAAGTTTTTAAATCTTTAAAATATATTTATTTAAAGTTAATATTAATCCATTAACCTTAATATATATATAAAATATATATAATTTAATAATTTATTATCTTTTTATATAATTATTATTATTATTGCTTAATTTTCTTATTTCCCTTACTTACTTTTTAAATATAAAAATTTAAAATATAATTATTTTAACTTTATATTTGTTAAATACCATTTAAATATACTATTTTTATTATTAATTTAATAACCTTGGCTAGGTTATATTAAACTTAAGTTATAAAGGGTAATTTAATTTTATAATTTATTTAAGTAAATTATAGCTAGAATTTTAACTTAATTATAATAATAAGGAATTATTTTAAAATATTTACTAATAAAGAGGTAAATTGGTAAACTTTATATTATATAATATAATAAAAATATGTATTAATTATGTTATATATTTCAAATCTAATAAATTAAAATTTTTAATACTTATTTATAAATTATATATAATTTAGCTTAAGAATAATAAATTTCCTTTTTTTTTATATAAAAAGCTTAATTTCCTTTTACTAATCTACCATTTTTTAATAATATTAATAATATATTTCCTAAATTATTACCCTTAATAAAGGAAGTTTTATATTTTTACAAATAAATTTATAAATATATTCCTTTTTATAGTTATTTAATATATTTAAATATTATTAATAATTATTAAAACAGTTTTTTAATAATTTTATAAATAGAACTTGGTTTTTATTAGTTAAAATCCTTCTATTTATATTATTTTCTATCCAAATCTAAATTAAAAAAATATATAAAATATTAATTTAATATTAATATTATAATTTAATTAATATTTTATTATTTTTTAAGCCTTTTATAAAGAAATAATATTAAATAAGTATTAAAAGCTTTAAGGTATATTTTATAAGGTTATAATGATATAATCTTTAAGTTATTATTTAATATTTAATAAATTATAATTTAAAGTTAATTTTAAGTTATTTTTATTTAAAATGATAAATAATATTAAATATATTTAATCCTATTTTAAAAAGGATATAAAATTTTATTTTAATATTATTAATATATTATTTATTTTTATATAGATGTTAATTTTATATAACTTATTAAAGAAAATATATTAAAGTTTAAAAACCATATTTTTCTTAAAGTTTATTAATAATTTGGTATTAAAAAAGCCTATTATTTTAATACTATTAAATAATCTTTGCTTTATAAGCATTTATATCATTTCTTAGTTATAATATAATAACCTTAAGTTATAATATATTTAACCTTTAATTATAATATCTTTTAAAAGTAAAGTATATTATTTAATATATTTATTAGGTTAAATATTTAAATAAATCTAAGAATTTTTCTTTATAATACTTATATTAAAGGTATTTATTCTTTTAATAATATTTATAAATACCTAACCTTTTCCATTTATAAAAGTAAATAAAACTTTTATTATAAAGATTATTTTCCTTATATAAATAAATATGATTATATAGAAATATATATATAGGTACTTAGGTAATTAATATTTTACTTAAGATTATATATTTATTTATCTTATATCTAGTTATAATTGGTATTTATATTTTCTATAATAATGGAAATTTTATTTATTTTTATTTAGGTGGTAATTGGCCTTTTACCTTAGTTATATTAGAATTAAATCTTCTTTTTTTTTAACCTAAATATTAAATTACTTTAAATAAATAGTTATATATAAAATTTCCTTTTTTTCTTATTATTTATATATCTTATTTTAATTATTAAAATAGCTTTAATATTATTATAAATTTTATTATAATAAATTTTATATTAAATCTAACCCTTAGCTTTAAAATTAAATAATAAATCCTCATATATACCATTTTAATTTAAGATTTTTTAGAAAATCTTTATTATAAAATAAAGCTTTATATTGGATATATAATTTATTAATTAAGAAATATTTTTTATAAATATAATAAGCTTTATAACTTATTTAATAAAAGAATATATTAGATAAATAATATTATTACTTAAATTAAGCTTTAAATTTATTTAAATAAGTTTAATTATAAAGTTAACAAGATTATAATAAAAATAATTAACCTTTTATAATATTATAAAAAATATATAAATGTTAAACTTATTATAAAAAAGCTTTTTAATATTTAATTATAATTATTATATATCTTTTAAAAAATTAGGGCTTAATTATTTTATTCTTAGATTTCTTATAATAATTTTATTAATATATTATATGATATTATAATTTTAATATTTAAATCAAATAAAAAATCTATAAAATATTTTTATTAATTATCATATCTAATAAAAAAAAATATTTATTATTTATTTTATAAAGGAAATTTACTAAATAAATGGGGTAGTTTAAAAGTTGGTAGCTTAAATTATATTTAACATAAAGGCTTTTAAAGATTTAAATAAATATAACTATTAGTATAAATCCAAATAAATGGTAAATAGGGTGGATAATATAGTATAATTAAAGTCTTAAATATAATTATATTAGTTAAAAGGTTTGATTTAATAATAATTAATTTATTAAGTTATTTGGAAAAATCTAAAGTTAAAGGAAGTTCCATTTTATAATTAGTTGTAAATATAATAATAAGTATATTTTAATTTTAATTATAAATTCAATTTAAGGTTAAATTAATTATGGATTATATTTAATATATATAAATATTTAAATAAATAATTTAATGGATTAAATATATATATTAGCCTTTAACTACCTTTAAATAATTATTTTATATATAATATATAATTTATTAAAATAAGAATGGTTAAGAATATAATATTATTCTAAGCTTTAAAAAGTAAAATAAAAAATGGGAAGGTAAAATTAAGCTATAAGTTAATAATTAAAGATAAAGGTTAATATAACTTATTAAATTGGTAAATAATAAGTATTAAATTTAAAGAGGAAGGGATTACCTATATTTTAAATGGAATAAAAAAGTTAATATTTATTTATTTAAGCAATTTAACACATATTATTTTCCTTTATTTCTTAATAGTTTATTTAAGTAAAGTTTTATTTTATTATTATAAATAAATATTAAGAAAATATAATTTATATACTTTTAAGGGAATATAATAAGTATAATTTAAGGATATTATATGAAAAGATTTATTTATACTTTAGTAATTATATTAAGTAGTGTTTATTTTATTTAAAAATATTCTTTTAAATTATTATGTTTAATTTTATATATTAAAATTAATAAAGGATAGATATATAATAGAAGATATTAAGTGAATAGGCATAGTAAAAGATGTTAAATAAGTAGATATAATAGAAAATGTTAAATAAATAAACATAATAAATATAATAAATATAATAGGATTATAAAGGGTTTATTATATATATATTAAACCTTAGTTTAAAAAATCTTTAATATTTTTGTTAGTTTTTAATTAATTTTATAAATGATAAGTTAATTATAAAATAGTCAAATATGATTATATTAACTTAAAAAAAAATTTCCTTAGTTAAGAATAATAATAAGTTAAATTTAAACTAATCCAATATAAAATTAATAGTTTATTAAAAGATTTAAATTTAATAAATATAAAAATTCTAAAAGTATTTAAATATATAAAATGGAAAAACTTTAAAAAGTTAATTTTAAATCTTTTATTGTTTAGATAAATTAATAATATAATATCTCTTAATATTTATATTATTTTATATAATTTTTATATTATAGGCAAAGTGGATAAAAAAGTATATAAACTAATTAAAAGGTAATTTAAATATATATATTATATACTTATTTAAATTTATCTTTATATTAAGCTAATTTAAATATATATAATAATTAAAATTTAAATTAAAATCCCTTTAACCAATTTTTTTTTATATAATTAACTTATAAACTATATAATTAAAAAATGTTTATATAATATATGAAATATCTTTTAAAATGTATAATTTTATAAATTTATTTAATATATTTAAAAAATTAAGAATAATATTAATATAATTAAGCTTAATTTATATAATTAATTAATAATTATTAACCTTTATAATAATAAGATGTTTTAAAGTTTAATGAAAAATACCATAACTTATAAAATATATAAAGCTTATATAATAATATATTAAATTAAAATTAATAATCTATTATAAATAAATCTATTAATATTATTAAAATTATTAATAATTTTGCCCTTTTTAGCCTTTTTATTAGTGAAGAAAATTGGCTTATCCTTTCTAATTTCTTTATTAGTAAAAAAGATTAACTTATTTTCTTTAGCCTTTTTATTAATAAAAAAGATTGGTTTATCCTTTTTAGTTTTTTTATTAATAAAAAAGATTAATTTATCCTTCTTAGCCTTTTTATTAGTAAAGAAAATTGGTTTGTTTTCCCTAACCTTTTTATTAATAAAAATAATTAACTTATTTTCCTTAGCCTTTATATTAATAAAGAAAATTAATTTATCCTTTTTATCTTTTTTATTAATGAAAATAATTAATTTATTTTCCTTAGTCTTTTTATTAATAAAGATAATTAGTTTATCTTTATTAATTTTTATATTAGTGAAAAAGATTAGCTTATTTTCCTTAGCCTTTATATCATAAATTAAGATAAATTATTAACTTATAAATTTAAATAATAATACCTAATTTTATAATTTATTATTGCTTAAATCTTAAATAATATTACATATATTAATAACTTATTTAATTTCTATATTATAATATTAAGAAACCTTAATAAAATATTTTATATTAAAATTCTTATAAAAGAATTATGCTTTAGATAAAATATTAAAAAAGTAAATAAGAATGGTATATTTATTTAATATTATTTTTTTTTTAATCATAATTTAATATTATATAAGAGAATAATATAATCACTTAATATTTTATTATATTAATATTAAAAGATATTAAAATAAATTTTGATAATAATATTAATATTAATAATAATATTAATATTAATAATAATATTAATATTAATAATAATATTAATGTTAATAATAATATTAACATTAATAATAATACTAGCATTAATAATGATATTAATATTAATAATAATATTAACTTTAATAATAAATTCCTTTTTATTAATATTATACTTTTTTAAAAATTAATATAAATACTTTTAATAAATAGGTAATTAAAATCTTTAATATAATAATAAAATTATAATATAAATAAAGAAATCTTATTTATATTAAATATTATTATATATAAACCTATTAAATTATTATTATAAATTATTATAACACTTTCATTTAAAGTTAAAGGATAAAATATAAATATAATAAATATTATTTTTATTAATTTATTACTCTTAAATAATATAGCCTTATATAACCTTATACTATAAAAGATATAAGACCAAGACCTGATTTATTTAAAATAACTATATACCTTATAAAATAACTTATTAATAATCCTTAGAAAGGATATATTATTAATTAAGGTGTTAAATATTAATAATAAATATTTATTACCATTTAAAAATTATACTCCTACCATAAATATCACTTTAAATCTTTAACTAAAATAAATGCTTTATATTATTACTTAAAAGTATAAAACTAATTAAATATTAAATAAACCTATTACTTTATTTAATAATAATAGCTTTATAATATAGAATAAAATAAGGATTACTCATCTAAATTAATTTACATAAATATACTTAAATACTTATATAATTAATATTAAATTATCAAACACATTAATTATATTATTTAAAGTTACTTATAATAGTATATATAAATTAATTAAAATATATCTTAATTAATAATTTAAATAAATAATTATTATTCCTTATATCATTTTAACATAATCTTTTAAATATATTAATATATAAATAACTTAAAATTATTACTTTTTATATATAATTTTTAATAATATTAATTAAGTAAATTTAAATATATAAACAAATTTATATAATTATTTATTATATATTATAATCTATTAATATTTAATTAAATAGTTGAATATAATTATTATTTGTTTTCCCCCCTTCCCCCTTTTTCCTTTTTACTAAAAATTTTTAAAAAATAAATTATATTATATTTTTAATTATCCTAATTATTTTATTAAAAAATATTAATCTAAGTTATAATATATCCTATTTATATTAGGTTTTATTTTTATATTAAAATAAAATAACTTCTTATTAAACCTTTAAAACTATTTAATTATAAATTATTATTATATAAATTTTAAAAACATTAAAACAATAATAATATATTATTTTATCATAATTTTTTATAATAATAAAGTTAATTTTATACTAATATAAAACTATATTTTATTAACATTATTATACAAATTAGGATATATAATTATATAAATTTTAAACCTTTAAAATAAGGATATTTTTATAATTTATAATTTTGAAAAATATTTAATAATTATTTCTTTATTAATATATAAATAATGTTATATATTAAAATAATATTACTATTTTATTTATTCTAAATATTTAAAATTTATTAAGTTATATTTGAATAATTTTATAAAAAATGGGAATATAAGGATAATATAGTGGAATATTTTTATAAATTATTAAATATAAAAAGAAGAAAATTTATATAATATCTTATCTATTTCTTATATAGATGTTTAATTAAAGTTTTAATATGCCTTATTAAAAATATAAATTAATTATAAGCTTTTTATAAAGTGGTAAGGTATAAGATAAATAATCTTTTATAAATAACAATTTTAAAGAAAAGGTTTAATTATAAGCTTTAAATAATATTAATATTAAATTATATATAATTAATATATTTTAATTTTATATTCTTTATTATATTTTAACTATTCAAATAATTTCTTATAACTAATTATTAAATTAATTTATATTTATTAAATTAATTATTATTATTATAATCTTATTTTATTAACTTTTAGAAATTATATAATCCATTTCATTTAAAACTATTATAGATAAATATTAATAAATATTTTTCAAATTTATTATAAGGTAAATAATATTTTTGTTAATATTTATTAATAAATTCATTAGGGATATTAATAATAAGATTATTAAGGTAGAAAAAAATCAAATAATTTACCCTAAATTAAATATATATTTATAAATAATTTTTATATTTAAATAACTATAAAAATAAAATTAATATTATTAAAATCCTTAAATTTTTTTTATTTTATTAATATATATAAGATTTAATATTAATATATATTTGTAATAAAATTATATTTAAATATAAAAATCTTAAAAAATAAGTTTTTTTTATTATTTTTCTAATACAAAAATATCTCTTATAATATTATTCATATTTAATTTTTTTATAATAAAGTTTAAATCTTTAATACATATATTAAAATAAAGCTTATAATAAAATAAATCTTAATATTTATTTAGATTTTTAATATTAATTTTATTAAATTTACTATAAATTAAAAGGCTTCTTATCATTATCTTTTAACCTTATTAGCTTTATAGCCTTATTATATTTAAATATATTTACTTATAAACCAAAATAATATCAATTTTTTTTCTTAAATAAAAAGATTAAAAATATAAATCTTTTAATATGTTTTATAATTAATTTTTTTATATTTAATATTTATTTTAAAAGATTAAACCTTTTTAATCTTTTATTTAATATTAATTTGATAAATAATTTAAAATTTATTTTATTTTCTTTATTTTTTAAAGATATTAATAATTATTAAATACCACCTTATTATTATTTAAATAATAATATTTTTCTTAGGTTTAATACTTTTAATTAATAATATACCACCTAATATATTTTATATAATTAATTTAATATAATTAACTCTTATATTAACCTTTTTAACCTTATCATTACTTATATCTTAAATAATAATACCTAATTTAATTAATATTAATCTTAAAATCTTTTAATAATATTATAAAAGTTATTTAATTATTAAAACTATATAAAAGAAATATTCCTAAGCTTGGTAATATAATTTAAATATTAAAAATATTAATATTAACAATAGAAAATAAGTTTGTAAAGCTTATATTAAAAAAAAGGTTTAATTTTTATTATATATATTATTTAATATTAAGGATAATTAGGTTAATAGGATAAGTAATAAAGAGTTATTAAACTGGTTTAAAAAGTGGTTAAATGTTATAAATAATATTAAATAGGTAATTTAAGTAAATATAAATAACTTTATTTTAAATCCTAAGCTAATATTAGTTAAGTATTTATACAATTATATTATTAGCCTTAATATATCACTTAATTTTATTTTATTATAAAGTATTGTAAATTTTAATTAATGTTATTATATTAAAAGGCTTAATAGGTTAAGTAGGTTAATTGTTTATCCTAACATTAATTTATTTATATTAAATGTGAGTTTTTATAAATTATTTTAATTAATTTATAAAATATATTAATCTGATTTATTTATTTTAAATATTTAAGTTAATTATAATAGAGTTTTTATCAACCATTTTAATTATAATTGTAATATGCCTTTGCTTAAATATACTAGCCTATTTAAAAATTCTTTAATACTTATTTATAATATGTTATAATTTGATTATTTTAAATGTCAATCATAGTTAAATATATTATATATATTATACTTTAATTTGGTTATTTTATCCTAATTATAATATAGGTTTTATTAATTTTTTTAATTATATTTATAACTTTAAATATAATAATTGTTTTATTAAATAAATTAGATTAATAATATCTATAATACTTAATCTTATATAGGATTTAAATTATTACTTATGTTTACTTATATTTTCATTAAAAAGGCTTAAAAAAATAATTAAATGAGGGCTTATAGGCTAGGCCTTAAAATGAGATAGTATAAGGTTAACATATTCTTTCAATATTATTAAGAAAGGAAATAAGAGGTTAAAATAGTTTTATTATTAGTAATTTCAAAAATAATATTAATGTAAACAAAGGGATAAAAATTATTAATAAATTATATAAGTATAAAGGTAATTAATTTATTATTTTAAAATTAATCTTATTATTAAAATTAATTTTATTTTATTTAATTTATAATATTTATTTTATAAAAAATTATTTATTTATATCTTAATTATTTCCTATTATACCTATTTCCTAATATGTATAAAGAAAATTTTTACCCCCTTAAAAAATTTAAAATAATTCTAATAAATTAAAAATCATAATTAAAAAGATTTTATATATAAAATTAATTACTTTATTATATATTTAAATAAGTTAATACTTTATATTTACCTTATTTAAAAGGCTATTAAGTTTAAATATTAAATCTTAGTTAAGCCTTTAAACTCTTTATTAATCTTATCTTTATTTGAATTTAAATTTGATTTTAGCTTATTTAAATCTTTAATTTTCCAACCTTTTTCTTAGCCTTTAAAGTATAAGTAGGGTTGGATAATACCTTTAAAGGTTTTAACTTAAAGATTATAATTATAATATTTAATAATTATTATTAATATTAAAAAGGAAAATGAAAAAATAAGTGTAATAATAATTTAATATAATTTTTAATAATTTAAATATAATAAAAAATAGAAAAATGTTAAATATATTTCTTATTTTTAAATATTTAAATAAGGATTTGGCTTTAAATATAAATATATTTTTAATTAATAATATTTATATAAATAAGTAGAAAGGCATTTTTATATACATATATATAAGTTAGAAATATAAAGTTTTTAATAATGTAATATTATATTATTTAAATATAAATATTCCTATATTTAATTTATATATTATTTAACTTTTTTATTTTAAGATATTATAACTTATATTTTATTAAAATATTATATTTTTTTTTCTTTTTTTAAAAACTTATTTATAAAGATTAATTTATATAAAATAGATTTTATAAATATTCTAATTAGGGATTAGTTTAAAAGGGTTTTATTTTATGATTAATATTAATATTACCTTAATAACTTTATTATTGTGTTACTTTTAAGTCTTTATACTAATATGACTATTATTTAATATTGGGAATTAATTCTTTATAATTAATATATTAAAATAAATTAAATATATGAAATTTTTAATTAAAAAGATATTTTTATTATTAAGAGTATTATTATTAAGTCTAATTATTTAAGTAATATACCATCTCTTTAAAATTATATTATATCTAATATTAATGATATAAAGGTTGTTAATTTGACTTATAATTATTTATGTAATATAAATATTAATGTTTTTATTATTTTTTTTAAAACAAGGTATATTTATATTTTATTTATTATTTATATTTATTATATTTTATTATAACTAATAAATATTTTTATTTAAATTAATGAATATAATATATTAATTTAAATATATATTTTTAAGGTTATTTTTAATATTATATAACCTTATTTTACTTATTTGGAAAAGGTTTCATTTAAAAATTAAATAAGGAATATTTTAAGAAAATTGGATTAAATTAAATAATTATTTTTTTTAGATTTATAAAGGCCATTATATGTTTATAATAATCTTAAATTTATTAAATTTAAATAAATTTATTAAAAAGAATATAATATATTATTTATAATAATTAAAACTAAGGTAAGATTAAAATTTACCTATAATAATTTTAATTAATTAAATATTATTATTTAAAATAAGAAAATTATAAGAATAATTAATTAAGAAACAACTAGGTTTTTTAGATTAAAATATATTATTAAAGTTTTTAATTTATACCATATATTAATGAAATTATTTTTAAAAGATTATTACTTAATAGAAGAAAAAGTTTAAAATTGAATATTTTAATATGATTTATATAAAGGTTTATAAGGGTTTTTTACATTTTTTCCTTTTTTTCTTTTATATATATGGGAAATGGTGGTTATTTACTTATAAAAATTATATTATAAAATTCCTTAAAAACCTTTATATCTTAATTTATTATAAATTAACAAATAATAGGTTTTTATATTATATAACTTAATATTATTAATTTAAAAGGAAAATAGGTAAATAATATAAATAAAAAATATAAGTTTTAAGCTATAAAATTATAATCTTTAAAATATAAGTATAATTTAAAAGGAATAAATTACTTAAATAAATAATTTAATTATTCCCTTTTTTACCTTTTTATAATCTTTTCTTTATCCCCTATAAAATTATTCTTATTATAATAAATAATTTAAATGGTTTTAGCTATTTTTTTATTTTATATATTACTATTAAATAATTTAGGTAATATTATTTAACTTATTTTAAATATGCTAACCCTTAAAAGAATTTGTTAAATTTAACTTTTTTAAGATTATAAATATACTTATATATTACTTATAAACGTTGTCATTATAAGTATATAAATTCTTTTCCTCTTATATATAATTGGTACATTTATTTTTATATTATCTTTTTAGGCTAATGCATTTAAAAAATAACCATATAATTAAAATAAAAAAGCTAAGGTTTAATTTATTAATTACATTATAATATTATTTATTATATTTTTAATATAAAATATTATTATACTTTCCTTTATTTATAATAAGTAAGCTTTAAAATTAACAAAGTTTATAAAAGAGTTGGTATATATAATAATTTAAAGGGTAATTATAAGTTACTTTAATATAAATTTAATATATTTACTTAAGGTACTTTAATAAAACATCTCGTATTTTTAAATTTAAGTTAATTATTCTTTAAAATACATCTTTTTAATTAGGATTGATTTCCCATTTATAATATATATTTTTACTTTTTCTTAATAATTTATATATATTAATAATATAATAATATATAATTATAATATAATAAATAGAAGAATTTATAACAACTTAAATTATATTAAACTTAATTTTAAAACTTATTAGTTTTAGGTTTTTCTAATTTAATTAAATTAGAAATTAATTTACTAATATACCTTTTAATGGTTATTTATATTATAAGATTAAATACTTTTTTATTAGCTTAAGTGGTTAAGGGGATGTTATGTTAAGGAAATGAATAAGATATTAAATTACTTTACTTTTCTTATAAATTATTTAAAATAAGCCTGTGAATAATTATGGAAATTTTATAGCTTAACTATTAATAATATGTTATTTTTTAATTAATTCCTTTCTTTTCTTAATATATAAATAAATACCTAAATATATAATATATTTATATATTATTTTTAATTTATCCCTTTTCTTTTATTAATTATATTTTAAACCTTATAATATAATTTTAAATCTATTAATAATAAATTAATCATTATCCCAACCGGAGGTTTTTTACACTAAAACTTTTGGAAATTAATTCTAGTACGAAATGATAAGATAATTAATAAGGTAATTAATAAGAAATTAATAAATAATTGATAAGAAATTGATAAAGGAAAATAAAAAAAACCTTTAATTTTTATAAAATTAATCCTTTACCAATCCTAAAGTGATAAAAATGAAAAAAATATTGTTAAATAGTGCATTCAATTCCGTACATTTTGATATTAGATGTACTATTGTAACTATTCTATAAGTTGAGATAATTGAGTTTAAAATAGTAGGGTTAATTTGAAAGTCCCAAAAGCTTTTTTAAAAGCTTTGTAGCTTTGAGCCATTGGAGCCATTGGAGCTTTAAGCCACTAGAGCCACTGGAGCTTTAAGCCATTGGAGCCATTGAAGCCATTAGAGCTTAGAGCTATTTAAGCCACTGGAGCCACTGGAGCTTTAAGCTATTAGAGCCATTAAAGCCATTGGAGCTTAAAGCTATTTAAGCTACTAGAGCCACTAGAGCTATTAAAGCTTTAGGCTTTTAAAGTCACTAGAGCCATTGGAGCTTTAGGCTATTAAAATTTAAAAGCTTATATATATATAAAATCTAATATTTCTACTAATCTTTTATTTAAAAATTTCAAAAAAATATATATAAATAGAGCTTTAAATTCTTATTAGAATGGTATAGAATACACGTGATTAATCCCTTTCATTAAGGAGTTATTAAAGATTAAAGATAAGGTTTTAAAATTAAAAAATATATAATTATAATTATAAACAAATTCTATCATATAATTATAATAGTGTAGTGGTAATAATCGTAAAATTAAAAATTAAAGCTTAGGTTTGAATCCTATATAAAGTAAAAATTTAAAAAATTATTAAATAAATAATTAAATAAACGAATAATTAAATAAATGAATAATTAAATAAATGAATAATTAAATAAATGAATAATTAAATAAATAAATAAATAATAAAAAGAATAAAATTAAAAGAATAAAAACAAATTAGAAAAAATATTT